>CAIGRP010037711.1:0-24789 GCA_903798385.1 Fraxinus cuspidata
TTTTCTTTATAGATATATCTTTTTGTGTATACGTTCATCAGGGCATTCTTTATAGTTAGAGAAAAAGTGCGTTTTGACTTTTGAGCTTTTTTATGTAGCTAATTTGACTCATTGAGTTCAGATTCTCCGAGTCACAGCTGGTTATTTTCCGGTAATTTATATTTTAACTTCGTCAAGCTCAGCCCTTTTTCGTTTTAAAGCTCCATATTAATACTTATGTGAAGTTTCACGATTATCTTAGGCTTCGAGAGTCTAAAATATTATATATTTATTTTTCGTTTTAAGGTAAGCGAATGATTATACATATAACTTTTTGTCTCTATAAACTTATGTGAGTACCAAACATAATTTTTGTATTTTAGTTTATGTTTTGTGGATACCTTCGTGTAATGATGGACTGTTGTGGAAAGTGAGTTGATGACTATTATATTTGCTTGAACAGTGTTCATTTTAATCTAAGCATATGAAGAATTATCATTAGAATGTCCTGTCATTAGGCCCTCAGTAGAATATATTTGTGCATATGTGATATAGAGAAGGGGTGTGTATAATATTAGATCCTAGCATTTCCGTGGCTTGTAAAAGATTTTTTCTTGTTGATGAGGTGCTTTTGAGGTTTCTGCATTACCCGAAAAAGGATGATCCCTGAGAAAATTTCCCTTGTTTTGTCTTTCCGATTGATTGAAGCTGTAATGTAACCCCTAGGAATAGCCTCTAGGAATCGTTCCACACAAGGAAAAGCACTTGTCATATTAGTGGCATTTGGGGGTTGAAATGTGGCTTTCAAATTAAGCACATGTTTGTTAGGGATTAAAATCTAGATTTTAATCTAAGTCAAAGTTGACAATTAATTTTAACCATATATTTCATGGGTTCCACAACTTTTTAACCACACATTTCTTCAACTTTTATCAAAATCTACTAAAAAATTGATTTAATCCCCACCGAACAGGGGCTAAGTATTTAAATCATATCTGTAATGGACGATTTTTCAAGTTAACTTTTTAACTAAGTTGTCTTTTTCACCAAGTGTTAATGCATGTATATCTCTGTATTTATTTAAACTCTAAATTGGTGATTCTATTGAACGTTTTGAATTTGGCTGTACGTGTCTGTAACAGCATGGTTTTGATATTTGAGGAGGTCACATAGTTGAAACCATGGGTAGTAGTGAGATGGACAAATCCTCTAAGGAGGGGAAGGAAGCAAAGGATCCCAAAACTCCTACTTCTCAGGTAATATGATACACTGACTCTTTTTTCCATGCATGTTAGTTGTAGGCTTGTAGTAATAGCAGAAAAATAAAAAATTTCAGTCACTTATTTTTGTTATTTTTTGGTGGGAATTTCTAGGATCAGCCTTCAGCTACGGCCACAGGCACAGTTCCTGGAGACTGGTCTGGCTTTCAGGTTAAAGTTTCTAATAGATAGCCCACTTGGACTTGATGCCTCCTTTCTCAACGTTATTATAGGGTTTTGGTTATTTGTGCAGGCATATTCTCCTATGCCTCCGCATGGATTCTTGGCATCAAATCCTCAGGCGCACCCCTATATGTGGGGAATTCAGGTATATTTTCCCATTTATGTTGTATTGGCTTAGTAGGTGTTACATGCCAATTGTCACATACAATCATCATAAAGCTACTGGGAATTCTTCTCAGTAAAGGAAATCTAAGTGTATTAACTGAAAAGCTGGAAAAGGAAAAATAAAAATAAAAATGTAGTAAGTTTAATTCAGCTGATCAACTTGACTACTTACTTTTACCGAGCTTTCGCAGTTGTCTACATGGATCATATGTTTTGCCTGGTTGCTAGTAAACTGTGGTTTATACATTTCTAAGAAAGTATGTCCCTACACATTGCTCAACAGTCTCCTAACCGTAATTGTTATTTTGTTGACCTCTTGTTGGAAATTCTACTGTTTTCCATCTATTTGGGGCTAGTTTTGATTGAGAATTCAAATAATATAATTGTTCTTATTGGAAAGCCTGTGAAGTAGGAGAATCCAAATCATGTTATTGTTCTTATAGAAAAGCCTGTGAGGTAGGACAACTTTGGGAAGTTGAAAATGTGGGGGGTTTTACATCACTTGATGGTTTATTAGAACTTGTGCTTGATATGGAACGGAGTTGGTATTCATTCTTTTTGGAAGTCCCCTTTCACTAGTCAAGGTGAAAAATCCCCAGGCTTGAAAATTTTTGCAACGTCAAATGTCTTATGTACCCTTACTAAAATGGTGCTGTATTCGTCATTTTCTCCACCCCATCCCACCCTTGCCATCCCGTCCCCCCCTTCTGATGCTGTCTCCCTGCCCCTTCAACTGTTCTTCTCGTCCCCACCTTCCTGTTCCCCTCCGATGGTTTCCATCATCCCTGTGTCCCCATCCCACTTGCTACCCAGTTTTTGTAATCAGGGCTCCTGAACTCCAAAGTAGAAGGAAGAAATATAGGGGAGATGGAGAGCTGTGAGAAAAAAATGGGGGGAAAGAGGAGGGAGAGGAGAATCAGTTGCATGGAGTAGGGGAGGTAGTTGTATGGGAGAGGAAAGTTGGTGGTGTTGGAGGATGATGCAAGGTTAGGGGAGGAAGGAATAGTATAAAAGTATATTAGGATTATTACAAAACTTGATATTTGTTCTGAAAGTTTTGAGAAAAGAATGCATTTTTCCCTATGTCTCCAAATGATTTGGGAAACTAGTACGACTGTTTAGAGGAACAATAGCCCTTGGCTTTTTGGATGTTTCAGAACTTGTGTTGTAAGGTATTCAGGATTAATGGTTGGATTCGAAGAATAAGTGGTTTACTGATGTATGCAGTTATTTTAGGAAGATATGTGCATAGGTTGCAACGAGTTGGAGAGAAGAAAAACAAGAATTCTGTTTAGCCACTGTGTTTGATTGCTGCATCAACTAGAAGATCCAGTGTAATCGTATACCTTGCAACCACATCATATTATATCAGTTTTGATATATCCCTTTTTTTCACTGTTTTAATAGGTTTTCTTCACTTTTGTGAGTGAAAGCTTTTTTAGGTCTACGTAATACTATCTAATTATCATTCCCTGAAGTTATTCTTAATTAGTGTTACCTCCCCTTGATAGTATAAATACTCTTTATCTTATCTTTTCTACTACGACCTCGTTCATCTTAAATATTTCACCTTACTCATCATATGGACAAAATTACATTTTGACAACCCCAACACTCTTGGTAAAAGCATAGCTCATCTAATAATCATTTCATAAATTCTAGGGGTTTTTTCTACCACATAAAACTCCTGCGTACTTCTCTATGTTATCCTACCCAATCTAATAATATGCATTTGATTCTCTTCACGTCCTTGTTATTATTAGTCCTCTGTAGACTTCATCATCATCCTTATTTCTATTATGATTAAAAGGACATTTAATGTACTCCATCTTAGTTTTAATTCTGCTTAACATAAAATATTTAGATTTCAAGGTACTTAGATTTTTAACTATGTTAACAGAAAATAACATTCGTCGAGGAACCCTATTCTTGGTATGTCTTGTGAGCTCATCCATGATGAAGTAAAGAAATGAATACGTAAGATAGAATCTTGGTATAAGCTTGTATGTGTACTATGGCCACCACATATCACATCCATAATTGCTCCATCTTATATGTCCTTAATGATGTTGACATATCTAATAAAGTTTTATTTTCTCTGGGTCACGTACCATAACATATCCTTGTTCACTCTTTCTATGCTTTTTCTAAATCAATAGACACCATTTGCAAATCTTGTGTGCTTCCTCTGTACTTTTCCGTTAATTTTCTAAGTGATTTATAGTTTTGAGAGACCTATAAATTTCACCTTGATATATGCTTTAATCAGTCTCTTCCCTAGTTTATTGTGAATCATGAGCTTTATAACTCTGTATCTTATTGGTAGACACCATAATACTCTTCCTCCACACCTCTAACATCTTTTTTCCGTTTTAAATTCTCATTGAATAATTTTTTCAACCATATAATTCCCACATCGCCTGTTCTGTTTCACACTTTAATAGGAATTCCATGCAACTAATTTCTTTACTAATTTTCATCCTCCATTAAATAATTGTCGGAATGATAAGAAACACTCGGAGAGAAAATTTAGGATCCTTCTAAAGGGTAAGAAAACATTAAAGTATTGTTAGGTAATTTCTCTCAGTGACAAACTTTGATACAAATTGGGTAACATAGTTATGTCTTTAGATAGGAAGTATTACATCGCATATAATCCTATTCTAGGGTTACATAGTAGGAAATAAATAATTTGCAAAAAATGGGAAATGTGCTAAATCACTAATTATATTCCCTTTACAGCTAAAAATTCCAAGTGTAATTTACAAAAGGTATCAAATTGATTTGATTGATAGTTTACCAGAAACAGGATTTGCTATCCGTGAGTGTGCACACCAGCCTTTTCATCGCTTCCCCTCAAGTTGGCTCAAATACAACCACCATTTGCAGCTTAATAATTATGGGTTTAGATAGACGTTTTTTGAAGACCTTTGGTGAGAATATCGCTTCTCAACTTTTTGAAGGGATGAATATCGTACATCGATGCATATTAAACCACTTTTTTTGGTTTGTCCTTGATACTCTAGAGAGGATTCTCTAGAATTTTTTATGTTGGTTTAATTTTTGATTCTTATTCTAGTTGATAATGTTATGATACCTATACCCTTTAGACTTACATTCCAAGTTGTTATTCATTAATTTTTATTTGAACTTATCTTACAGCAATTTATGCCACCGTATGGTACTCCTCCACATCCATATGTCGCTATGTATCCTCATGGGGGCATATATGCACATCCAACCCTGCCTCCGGTATTTTCTTGTTGATCTTGTTGTTTTAGTTTTATTTAAAATCATATTCCTCTACTGGGCCTGACTTTTTTGTATTCTGCTTTCAACTAAATTAGGGGTCTTATCCTTTTAGTCCTTTTGCCATGTCCTCTCCAAATGGTATTGCTGAAGCTTCTGTGAGTTGTCTTCACACTTTCATATCTCTTCCTTTTTTACTTTTTCTTTTTTAGAATGTGCTCTATTTCCATTGCTGCTACTGTTTGAACCTTTCCATAAATTAATTGGATAATATTTTATATTTAATAATAGGGTAATGCACCTGGAAACATGGAGGTGGATGGCAAGTCATCTGAGGGGAAGGAAAAACTTCCCATCAAAAGATCGAAGGGACGTTTGGGCTCTTTGAACATGATTACTGGGAAGAACAGTGAACCCAGTAAAACATCAGGAGCATCTGCAAATGGTGTCTATTCCAAAAGGTAGAGTAAATCTGTGAAACAAACAAAGGAACTGGTCATAAATAAGTTCCAGTATTAGATGTTAAAATGATCCTGAGAATTGCTGTTGTGTTTACTTATTTGGATGTGTAATTGTTGTTTATCTGTTTTCTTATATATGTGTGACTGTAAGTGCACTTTTTTTTTCCTTCTAACTTACAGAAATATTAATATGCTTGCCTTCTTTTATTTGGGGTGAGTGGGTGGGTAGGGATGGTATTTGACCACTCTACCTCTGGTATGCTCTCTCTCGTCTTCTCCCCCTTTCTTTATTATTTACTAACAACAACAAAATGATGAATTAATATGATCTTTTAATGCCAATGTCGAAAATGGGTGGGAATATGATGATGTTTCAGTTCGTAATTTATGAAATTTCCGTAAATGCAATTTGCAGTGCTGAGAGTGCAAGTGAAGGATCAAGTGAAGGAAGTGATGAAAATTCTCAAAATGTAAGAATCACAAACTTGTCACTGGGTATCGTAGTTTTATCAGAATATTGTCAGTGTGACGGTTATCTGCTTGCATCTAGCCATCTTTAAAGTTGAGGCGAAGTTTCAGTAGATGCCATTGATCTTGATGCATTAGTTACTATTTCTGTAGATGACCCTTATTCTCTTAAATATTCATTGAACGGAATGCAATTTATTTGGCGTCATAACCTAAGAAAGGAACATCTACCGCGGACATGTAGCATCCTAGTCCTTTATAACTTCTAATCAAAGAGTTTTTGCTTTACCGTATTTTAAAGCATCTAGAACGTGCTTATAGATTTTCATGTAAATTTTGTACTCTTTTTGCTAACAATACTATATGGTTAACAGAAAGGAAATTTTTAAGCTTACCATCGAAGTTTCCTTGTTAAGATTCTTAAAATCAAGATGTATGGTTTGGTAAAAGTGTTTTGAATGATGTTGGCTATTTTTTTACTTATATGTGGAAGTTGTTTTAGTACTTATCCAAGTGAGCACAAAATAAAATTGATTCAGCCCCTGTTTGAGCCCCATTTTTTGGAGCAGATTTTATAAAAAATGATTTTCTTGCGGAATATGATTAAAAAGTTGGAAAAAGTTTTGAATTTACGTGCAAAATTATTTTACTAAGAGAATATATGGTTGAAAATGAGTTTGGGAAAAATGAGTTTTAAAGAATGAGGCTCAAACAGGGACTTTGTTTCTTCTAATACTTGTTCTGATCTGCTTTACAGGAGTCACAAACGAAGACGGGAGGCCAGCAAGATTCAGGTGCATTTTAAAGAATGTTTACTTCCTATGCAAACATTATCTTGGCTATTTGTTTCACGTATAAACCTTGATATGATATATTTGCTACAGGGGAAGCATCTCAAAATGGTGGTGGTATACATGGTTCTCATAATGGAGGGCCAAATACACACCATTCAATGATGAGTCAACCAATGCCCATCATGTCAGTGTCTGGCGGTGCAGGTGGTATTCCTGGTCCCACCACTAACCTTAATATTGGTATGGACTACTGGGCTGCAGCTCAACCATCTGCTATTCCTGCAATACGTGGTAAGGTGCCTTCTGCTCAAGTGGCCGGAGGAATGGTCACTTCTGGATCACGGGATAATGTCCAATCACAGCTTTGGATACAGGTTTTGTTCTCTTCCTGTAAATGATATATATATTTTTTAATTCTCCTTTGCCTTTGGGGGTTTCATGATTTTGTCTTGCTTAACAGAGTAAAGAGTTGGGCTCTTGTGATTTTAAGTTTCTGGTGGGTTATTTGTCCATATGCATGTTAATTACTCGTCAATTCACTCAAGAAAAAGGTTGTTCACAATTAATTATTACGATAACCCTGTGATGACTTCACAACTAAATTTGTTTTAAATTTAAAATTGAACAGTTTATATTTTCCTATAAAATGCACTATATTAGTATATAAATTTGTAAACATAATTATGTTTGTAAGATATACCCACATACCCTTGTCCAAAATTTGAATCATTTTTCGCTGTATCCCCATATTCTAGTGTTTAGAATAATAAAGAATCTGACTCTTTGACATGTACCTGTATCCGAGTTCAAGCTACACAGCTTATCTGATTGTTAACGTTGATTTTAACTGAATGCATTACTATATTTTCCCTTTTGCCGCCAACACTAGCTGCGATTGAATTGATATGCTTTTGTAGGTAGGGTTTTAACATTGGATATAGAATGTGGCAGCAATACCTGCTTATCTAGCTTTTTGGTTATGGAGCGGTACACACTCACTTTTGGGGACTGGCATATTATAACAGAGTTAATAAATCAACATGTCTTTGCATTGACATGTCAAGGTTATAACAGGAAATTGCGATTGGCCATGGGATTTTGATGTCTCATGAGATGAGGCATATGCTGGTTAAAGCCCACTATTGTTATTATATACTTCAATCCAAGTTAGAGAGCACTTACAAGAAAAAATTAAACATAATATTCATTCACATTGTTGATAGTCCCTTGACTAACTATTTTCCAACAGCGCTGACTTGATCCCTTTTCGTTTTCTTAATCTGCTCCACTTGTTTTTCTATATCTGAAATTTCCCCCAGAATAATTACAAATAACTCCAACACAGAAATGATACAATTGAGTTACATTTTCATAAGCACCAGCTAATTTGTTTTCATATGTGGTAAATATTTTATCTTTGGACGTCAACATTCATATAATAAGTATAATTTTGAAACTAAAATGTTTGATCTAATGGTCTCTAACATAGCAGCTGCTGGTAACTACCGTGGCTTTACTCTGAATCTCTTCATATATTATTTTCCTTTTCTCGGGGCTTTATACGTGCCTCTTTGAAAGGAGAGCTGGTAAACTGGTAGTATCAAGTCTGTTTGGGGAAGATTTAATTGCGGGATCCAGTATTGTGGTGTATATAAACTTGGTTATTTCTATGACTGAAGGCAAGTCTCTAACGGTTGGGGGAAGTTACTTCAGTGGCGAGCCTGTGACGTGTGTATAACCATTTCGGCCTAGTGAAAATAGGGCAAAAATAGTAATTTCTTGAGCCTACATCATCAGTCTTGTCTTATGGCACTGTTTGAGGTTTGGGGTGTATCTTGTGGAACATGGTATAATACAAGTGAGCCTTGAAGTATCAGCTCCTTATACAGCGACATTTTTCAATTCATTTTTGTTTCTATCATCTTTAAGACACTTACCTGTAAATGTTGGGAAGAATCAAATGAACGTATAGGAGATGCAAAGTAAGCAAAACAATTAAAAATCAAATCCAACGGGAGCAAGACCAGTGCCAATAATATTGGACCTTTTTTTAGCAGATGTAGGCGTGGGGATGTTGCAGGGGTGGTGGGACCTGCAAAATAATCATTGTCAATAGTAATCACCCTGTAGATAGATTATTTTGCAATTGCTTATGGTTAATACTGGTGTGTGATTGGATATCTGCACTCTCTTTGATAGAAGAATTTATCTTTGTCCTAATTCTTCTCCTTCAGCGGTAATGATCGGACACCTTCATTTTTCCTTGAGTTCAGGATGAAAGAGAGCTCAAAAGACAGAGAAGAAAGCAGTCAAACAGAGAATCAGCTCGTCGGTCCAGATTGCGAAAACAGGTCAAACAGTTATTTCCCACTTTTAAGTCGCTTAGCCTGTCAAGATTTCGTCCCTGATACTTTTTGTTTCTGTACACGGGGCTCAGGCAGAATGTGATGAACTGGCCCAGCGTGCTGAAGCTATGAAAGAAGAAAATGCGTCTCTTAGAGCAGAAGTGACTCGTATTAGGAGTGAGTATGAGCAGCTTCTTGCTCAGAATGCAGCTCTGAAGGTATTGTCTAATGCTTAGATTACATTTTTACTGATTGCAAAGCAAGATTTCTCAAAGCAAATTCGTCGCGTGGATGTTGATCATGTTTGATAGCCTTTTTCTCAGATTTCACTAAAATATATAATGATTTGTATATATGTAAAATAGTTATATAGTGATGCACATGTTTCTATAATTCTCTTTTTTATTTTTGTACCGAGTAAATATGGTTCTGCAGGAGAGACTTGGTGAAGTCCCAGAACAAGAAGATCCAAGGTCCATTCGGGATGACCAAAGCACGGGCCATGATTCTCAGTATTCTGGGCAAGCTGAGCATATTCAAAGCGGTCAATGAAGTGGTACAAAATGAAGTACAAGGTTTAACCCTAACCGATAGTTTACATGTAAACCTATATTTACGTAGCATGTAGTTTAAAATTCATTAAAAAACTGATTTTTAGTGTCAAAACCTGCTCAAATTTTACCCACCATTTCTCATTTCGACCCATCTTTTGTGGTTGAGGAATGTGGATGGTATGTAACAGGAAATTTAAGGTTTACCCTCGGTTCTGTCAAGGTAGGTACGACCTTAATCTATGTTACATTTGTGTGTACTGAATATTGTTCGTGAAAATTGCCACTGGGGGAGAGAATTGATAAACTTTTGATTTAGAGATGACAATGGATCTATGTTTGTTAGCATCACGTCGTTAATGTTCCGAATATTTCTTTTTATTGATTTTTATTATGAAATAAAAAAGAAAAATTACTCAACAATAATAACATAGAATCAATTAAAATAGAATTATGCCATCTAGCACCAGTTGTGCTTATGTGGTATCATATGATAGGTTCAATTAAATGTGAATTTATATGATTTATTTAATTGAACTTGTAATTCGATATCATCAGTGCTGTTATGTAGACTAGTATTAAACACAAGTAGTGCTAAATAGTGTTACTCTTTAAAATATCAGTTATTCTTTTTTTCCCAAAATCTAATTAAAATGGAGGTCAAACAAAAACTTGGCCCTTGTTTAATCCTCTTTTTTTTTTAATATATTTTTCTCTTCTTTTTAATCACACATTTTCAATAAAATAACATTATACACAACCAAAAAACTTTTCTTTCATTTTTAACTCACATCTTCATCAATTTACTATTTCAAAATGCATTTTAAACCAAAAATAAGTTCAAACAGTTAGACCACCAGATATGGATTAATTTAATTTTAATTAATTTTTATCCGGGGCATTTGGTACAATTAATTCTTCAATTAAGTTAATTCTGGATTCTTATCCATTTAGTCAGTATTATAAAATTAATTTGCGTTTAGTGCACTACAATAGACAACGGACCAAGGATTAATTTAATATATATGTATGATTCACATCGGTGTTTAATGCAATTAATATCTAGATTAAATTAATACATGGTGCTTATCCTCCTTTAACCATTGATACAAAATTAATACGTTACATGATGGTGGATTTAGATAGGATTATTTATTTTACATTTTATAAATTTATGAAAAAAATAGTTAAATTGAAATACATATATTTACTTGCTAGTATATAAGACCTGAAAATTTCATGCATATTTAAAAAATAAATAATAACCAAAAAAACTTTACTCAAAAATAAAAATTAATCTCTAAGCGGAAAAATCAGTATAAGTGAAAGACATTAATTTCAAGTAAGAAACATTTTTTTTTTTTTTTTGAGAGTTAAAATAAGTAAAAAACTAATTAAAATTTAATTAAAAATAAGTAAGTAAATTGGAAACTTGAAAGAAATGAAGTTTCAGTCGGGTATGAATCAACTACTTGCATTTCTTTAAAATCTTGAATGAATATTTAATATACTGTAAACAAAGAAAGAACAGTAACTATTTCTACTCCCCAACTTTCTGAATTACATTGAACGTAACTTTCACTATGAAGATTTAAGGGAGAGAAACAGAAAGGAAAAAGGAATGAAGTCTCTACTCAAGTTGCAAGATAACAATGCAATGCAAGGCAGCCAATTAAACAAGAAAGGGTGTTTA
Source organism: Fraxinus cuspidata (assembly GCA_903798385.1). Classification (NCBI taxonomy): domain Eukaryota; kingdom Viridiplantae; phylum Streptophyta; class Magnoliopsida; order Lamiales; family Oleaceae; genus Fraxinus; species Fraxinus cuspidata. The sequence goes on from CAIGRP010037711.1 coordinate 11,148, forward strand.
CCAGTTGAGCCATGTCATGGAAACTGGAAGGATCCTCCGATTTGATTATTGCCAGCCGGGGGGTTGATCGCAACCCAAAGGAGGGAAATGGTAATCGCAATAAGTCCCGACCAAACAAATACGATTGTTGGCGTCCTTCCTCTTCTTCCCATCAATCCTTTTGCAAAGGGATACAGATGTGCTAACACCCAGAAGCTAAAGAATACCCCTCCGATCAAACGGCTCCACTGTGGTATGGCACTGTAGATTGTACGGCTAAAACCAACTGCTATCGCAATCAAGTTAGTCATCATGATTGTAATAGGCGGTATCATCAAGGATGACCATTTTATAATGTAGAGATCGGCATAATCATCATCATTATCATCACCAGCAGATTTTGACGTCAAGGTAAATGAGATTTCTATCCCGGCAATCACCTTCAGTAGCCCCTGGAGTACAGCAGCAAGATGAGCACTTGTGCCTCCAATCAACCAGAATTGCTCGTTTCGCCACCACTCTTCCAAAGCAATGCCCGACCATTTGATCTCGAGCACAGCCAACATGCAAAGGGTCAAGGTGATGACCAGGAGGTAGGTGAGGAATGTCACATTCAGAGTCTGGACAATAAATTGACCAGAAAAGAGCGACAGCGCAGGGAGGAAGCAGTAGACAATGAGAAACACAGAAGTGAAAGGATATATACCAACATTTAGGTAAGCAATTCTCTGTAGAAGCTTCATCTTGGGACTAGCCAGTAATGCATTATTGCGTGAGAAGAAGATCTCGACAGAACCAGTGGCCCATCGAAGGACTTGGTGAAGCCTGTCCGTTAGATTAATTGGTGCAGTGCCACGGAAAGCATCCCTTTTAGTGACGCAATATATAGATCGCCAACCTCGATTGTGCATTCTATAACCAGTTACCACATCTTCCGTCACAGATCCATAAATCCACCCAACCCGATTGCCCCACTCAGTTTTATCTTCATACCAACAAGAGATGACACTAATTGCTTCAGCAACAGTAGATGCATCGAGGAGTTCCCTAGGTATGGTTAGAGCACCGGGAGGTCGTCCATTCTTCACCGCAGGGTGATCTGCTAGTGGTCTGCCTTGGAATTCTGCCACTGGAATAGAATCAATAAGGAAATTTGAATTCCCGAATCTTTTAGAATAGAGAGAAGGATTCATTTGCTCATCATCAGAATCTCCCATTCTAAGTTCACGATGCTCATCAGGTGCAGAAGAAATAGAAACACCTTTCTTCGGACGAGGAAAACAGCAGCTGCAGCAGCCTGAGTGGTAATCTTTTGACCGTGGTGGATCAAAACCATAAAGGGCAGTCCTGCGAAAGAGGCACCCAGTGCCCACATAAACAGGACCCTGAAGCCCATCTAGAGCCCTCATGTTGACATCGAAGAAAACGGTATTGTGATTTGCGTAGCGGTCAGATGGATCTATTCCTTCGAATCTCTGAGGAAACTGAACGTAACAAATGCGGTCCCCACCTCGGTCCATCATAAAACACATGCCTTCTCTTACTGCCTCAGAGTTGTAAATGTAGTGATCACAGTCGAGGTTAAGTATGAAAGGGCCATTGGACATGATGGCTGAGGCTCGAACCAGTGCATTCATTGCCCCAGCCTTCTTATTGTGATCATATCCAGGTCGCTTTTCACGTGAAACATAGACAAGCATGGGAAGCCGAATGTCAACTTCGGTAAAATCAAGTGGACTATTGTCAACAGTTGTTCCGTGTAGAGGTTCATCACTTGGAGGTTTTAACATTACCTGCAGAGAAAGATTTATAGTGAGCTAATCAACAGCATATAGCATAGCTTGTACTCTTAAAGATGCAACAAAGAAATAATGTGCTTTCAAACTGGCCAAATGACCAATCAGAGGGGCCTAAGTTGCCCCTTAAAGCATCACTTTTACATATTCATAACATATAACGAGCCTTTCCACAAACTTTTTTGAGGTGGCCTCGATGAATAATTTGATTCAAATTGTCTAATAAGATGGTATAAAAAAGTACGAATTGAGGCTACATGATAGACTCTGCAGATGGCAGTGACCCATGGTGCATCATTACACAACCATAGACATTGATAATTCAGAGGAAAGTCCAAGGACTTGAACAGTGAATAAATGGTAGGAGAAAGCACTTCAGTCCTCCAAATACCAATTAATGATTGGACAAACATGAAATAACCAGAGTGCATCAATAAATGGCAGACGAAGGCTAAATTCATCTAAACACCAACTGCAATAAGCATAACTAAGAAAAGATGTCTAGATTCTCTATCATAATGAGTTAATGCAAGTGGGTGACCAACTGCCAAAAGCCACACGTCTGTTCTCCGTAGTAAGAACGTACCTGAATAATTCCTGCATGATCACCTCTAGAGTGCTCAGAACCAGAAACTACCCAAGTGCCAGGCCAGTGGGTTCCATCTGCCATCCATGTGGCTTTACGGACTTTCACAGGTTCCATTGGTTCATCCCCAGCAGTCTCTCTCTGAAGCTTCATGGCCTTTATTTCTTCACGTGCATTATACGCATCAGAACGACGACGAATTGAGTCAGGAAGCCCGTTGATTCGAACCTTGAATTCGTCATATTCACGTTTAACCCTTCTACGATCCTTGACAAAATCTGGGCGCATCTTATTCTTATAGGGATCCTTTTTCAGGCTGAAGTAAGATTCTGGATTTCTTGGTTCAATCTCATGTTTTCGGCAGAATGGTACCCACAAGTTTGCAAAACTTGCAGCTTCTGCCATGGCCTCAAATGTCAAAAGAGCACCTCCATCATCAGATACATAACAAGAAAGCTTATCAACTGGGTACTCAGCAGCAAGGATAGAAAGAATAGTATTTGCAGTAACAAGTGGAGGTTCTTTTTCAGGATCAGCTGTAGAAACAAATATATCTATTCCTGGGAGATCAGATTTCCCGGTTGGATTGGCGGGACTGGGTGTTTCAAATTTTTCTTTCAACACATTAAGGTCAGTTGCACGATTAACAGGGCACAACTTCGGAAGCTGGTCAAGCAGCCAAGAGAATGCAAACCAAATCTCACAGATAACTGACATCAACCATAGCCATCTTGCATCCTCATTGGGGTTGCTGATCCTCCACGCAAGAAATAGTCCAAGAACGGCCATACGGACTAAGATTAAGAGTCTACAAGATACATATTTATGAGACAAAAAATGTTTATCAGGTTTTATCTTAGTATGTTATTTTTAAAGCTTATTCAAGAAAATTAGCTTGGAAGTTAAGGAAAAATTATTATTGAAAGATTGAAAAATGTAACATTTGCTGAAGAAAATAAATGGATACCAGCAACTTTCGTCAACCTTAAACAACAGCCACTACTGTTATATTACCCTTAGGGTACATCTAGTTACGAACTTATAGGGGGGTTAATTCCACCAATACCAGGACATGTAAACATGGAAAGGCTAGTTTCAAACAAACAAAAGGCAGCTTTCCCAACTGTAATTCCTGTTTAAGACTCATCAATGATGCACATAGAAAACGATCAGCAACTGATCACACCCAGCAGGGCATCTGTATACATTCTCATGTCATATAACTAAAGGGTGCAAACATCAGATAATTAATAATATTACATGTGTCATACCATTATCGTGGAAGTTTTATGAAATTCAAAAATTAAGTTACAATGATTAAGATGATTGATATATTTTCCAGACAATGGAAAAAAAAGACATCACCCAACCTAATTACCGCTCAATGGCATTTACTCTATTATATATGCTACATTCATGCAATCCAGTAACGTTGTAAACAAAGATAGAACGGGAAACAAACAGAAGTCGAATGCTTATTTTCCAAACTAGATACAATAATGTAAACTGGAAAAATGTGACCAATAAAATTTCTGGGATTTCAAATAAAGAAGAAACATAACGGAAAATAACAATCATAGAAACATTAACGAAAACAATAGCAAATACAAATTTACCTGTATGGACTGAGTATCGCAGCTGGTATCTTCAATTTGCGGGTGAGTGGCCTCCAAGGCTTGTTGAGAAGTTCAGGAGGCTCACCAGCTTCATCATTTTTATCATTTGCAAACCCTCCATCATTTGGCCATATAGCATTGCCATACCCATAGGTCCCCTTGGTCTCAAACAACCATCTGTTATGATCAAAATCCACCCCTGTTTGGCTCCTCTTCAGCCCTGACTGACTCCTTATTAGCGCTGACCGGTTGGCTGATTTCATCAATGACAACCTTCTCTCCATCTTTGACATCCCAACATTTGATGGAAGAGGCAAAGGCCGACCAGGCTCCACATCATTTGCAGCCAAATCCGTATTCTTATAAGGTTCTTTACAACCTGGACAGATCCCATCACCAGTTTTCACAGCATCAACATAACAATCCCTACATATCTTAAAATCACATTCACAAGGGAGAATATCTTCACCCCTCTCATCCCTCATGACTTTTCCATCACAACCAGGGACTGCACATAAAGAACCTTTGGCACCAGCCATCTGGGGATGGCTGGTCTCAGACTCGATCACCTTGTCCATCAAGTGGGCACGGGTGACACTGTTATACCCACCAGTAAACAAAGAACTTGATACATACTGCTCTTCTACCCTCTGGGACATTGAAGGGTCCATGGGCTGATTATCGGGTGTTGGTGGTATTTGCACCGTGTAGTTTGAGAATTCAATACCACTAATCTCACTATCAAGGCTATCCCTCGACAAATTGACATAACGACCCGATGATGTTCTCCTTGCGAAGGTCACACCTGGAGGAATTGAGCCCCTCCCAGGTTGTGATTCTGAAGTTCTGTATGATTTTGCAGCCATTCTACCAAAATTTGCACCAGCTAATTATATGCTTGTCACCAGAACCTGAAACTTCATAGAGAGTAGAAGAAATTTAAAGAAAGAAGTCCATTAGCTAAGATTCAAAAGGTAGAAATGTGTTTAAAATAAACAATCAAAATTCAGATCTCAAAATCTCTTTTTCAACTGTGTTTTTTCCTCACTTTTCATCTTTATCGGCAAAGAAACATTGCTCTAAATAAAAAATTGATTACCCAAAAAAGATGAAATTGAAAAAAATAAAAATAATAAAAATAAAGAAGGAGAGGGAGAGGGAGATAAAAATACATATTCTGATAGATCAAAACCATTTCTTTTCCAGTAAAGTCACTCATTTTCTCTTCTTTCAGAAAAAACAAATAACAGCTTCTTTTGAGGTTGAGGTCAACATTTCTATCTTGTTCCCACCAAAACACACAAAGTGTAGTTTGAAAAATCATAAGAACACACCAAAAACAAAATACATTTAATCTGGAGAAACAGGAGTAAAGATTAATACTTTGATACAACATTTCCCTGAAAGAACCTAACCTTCACAGAAACTAAACAGAACCCTGTTGGGTTCTTCGTATCGATTCAGAACTTTTTGTAAAAATTTCTACAAACCCAACACAGACAACCAGAGACTTCTTCAAACACAAAACTTACATCATGAACTTTAAAAAAGTCGCGTAGATGGATAAATAGATATGTCATCTCAGTGGACTACACTTCTTGTAGCATTAAAAATAGAATAATAAAGAAAAATAAATAGACGGCCTCCATAGACAAGACGTGTAAGAAACATTCGAAAGAATACTATTTTTTTTCAAATGCGTGTTATTTTTCACTCAGATCAATTAGTACCATACAATTATACAAAATGAAGTTCAAATGCAACAAATATCAAACTTTAACAAACCTTTCATGGTCCACATACGAAGTCAATTATGACGCAGTCCTCCATTTTTCTTTTCAAACTTAAAATAATAAAACCAGTTCAAATTTTACTAACCCTCTCCCTTCTCTATTTTCAAAATTTCAAAAGTTGCTGTCATAATTCTTAACAATTCAGAGAGAGAGAGAGAGAGAGCAGAAATTGGGTACCACAGTAGATAGACCAACTCCACGCAACAAACCAAGAAAAAGAGAAGAAAAAATGCACTACTTTTCACTCATCCCAATGCAGTCAGGCCGGCTATTCTCTATCCTTCGTCAAAACACGAACAATAAAATTCAAATACAGATCTTTACATAAAACTCTTAACATTAAACTGGTTAAAAATGAAAGATCTGAATCTAACAAAACTGAGTTAAATCTTGGATTGCTATACCTTGGTTATGTGGAAGAAAATGTTTGTTTTGTGGTGACTCGAAGAAAACCCAGAAGAGCTGTTTAACAATGGGAATTATGAATCATTGTGCTGCTAAAGATGCTGCATTTTGATTTCAATTTTGTTGTGGGGAAAGAAAAAGGACGAGGGAAGAGAGAGAAGGATAGGAGTAGACAACGAAATTTAGGGGATATGAAAGAGAGTGCACTTTTTCGAGGATTTAGAAGGTCGGCATGTGCAAGGTCGGAACTCGGAAGCTTTTTTTGTACGGTACAAGAAAATGTTTTTAATTTTCTTTCAAAGATAAATTTCATTATATATATATATACTTCTTGAAAAATTATAGGTAGTGTCAAATCATTTTAACAAAATATTGAAAATAAGTAATCTCATTCCACTCGTGTTTCAATTTCCCTTTGATATATACACAGATATTTTGATTCTTTTAATAATAAATTTTACAACTCTTAACAAACTTAATAATCACAGTTTTCAATGTAACACCATCTGTCATGTTATGTTAGTCGATCATGTAACCTTTGAGAATCATCAACGTGATTAATATATATAATATGCAGATATAAAGCTAGTGAGCATATATTGTGTTTATAACTTCGAGTACTCGATGTAAACTCTAAATTGTATAAACATTCACTTATAAAGCAAGTGAAATATGATGTATACTATGATTTCAATTGCTAACTTTTAGGGCATGCTGCCTAAAGTAAGCGAGTGAAATACCGTCAACTTCGACATCCATTGTAGTGTTTGATGTCTTGTAAGAAAAAGAAAGACATGAAGAACATTCATTGACCACTCATTGTTCTCATGACCATATAACTAAAATACAATAGTGGATCGACTTATAATTTCAATTTTCCATCACAATATACAGAGCAAAACTATTGTTACATTTGTCAAAAATTCCAATCGAATGAATTGCCCCGAAAAGGGTAAAATACATCTTGATTCTCACTTTTCTAGCTATCCTGCAAAAGAAGACGAGCAAATTATAACCATAGCCAAATCTTGTTTTCGTCCTTACAAAATATTTACATCAACTCTTTCTACATCGTCATCAATCAGAATACAGTGCATTTTGTTAGAGGATTTTGTCCTGAAGATTCGTTGGCAATGTGGATGCTAGGGACCCTATTTTCTTCCCAGTTTCTCCTGCAATATTCTTAAGAGATGACATTATCTTGTTGTGCCTGATAAGAACTAGAACCAGAAACAAGAAGTTAATGTCCAATACTAACATCAGCGAAAAATAAATGGTAAGATCACAAAAAAAAAGGTTGATTAGATTGGAAAGAATTCCATCAGCAGGCGAAAGAAATTCATAAGCAAATATGCCCAACTTATATGCTCTATATAGGCAACGTAAACAAAAAATTAAAATAATCTCGTATACCTAGTGATATGTGTTTTGACACACTTATTGGAAACCTAAAACAAGTTAAATATTGATGAAATGAATGAATTTCTACTCACAATTGTGTAGATATTATATTTGTAGATAAAAATCCCCAATTAAAAGAGAACAATACAAAAGAAGAGAAAAATGACTGAAAGTGCACAAAACACGAACTGGGGACCAAAGTGTAGAAGTATCGAAAGTTGAACGACGTTGGATGTAAATTCTTGAGGGTAGTGTTGAAAGAGAAGTCAAAATGTGAAAACCAAAATGTACGAAATCAAAGTGAAGGGACCTTTCACACAAATACTGGAGCACTAAAAACCGAATTTTGGGGACACTCCATGCACACACGTCCATGCACGTGCAAGAACCATGCGCATGGTTCAATCGGGGGCAAAAAAAAAAAATTCTGCCTCTTTTGGTTAATTCCGAATTTTCTTAGTAGCATTTTGAGGAATGTCTATGGTACGTTTTTTAGAGTTTTTAAAGATCCAAATGAAAGTCAATTCATTACTCCCTCAATTCAATACAAACTGAGGCAAAGAGAAGTTGAAAAGGAGGGAAAAAAAATAAGAAAAGTTGAGAGATTTTGGTGAAAAATTAAGACCAAACCAATCTTCATTTTGTCTTGTGTTTTATACATTATTTTCTCTAACTTATAATGTTTCTCTCTAGCTCTTCTCCTTTTTGTCATTTATATAATGAACTGAACTTTTGATATTGGGATAATTGATGTAACTTAATCTAACTTGATTAATTTCAACATTTTCTCTTTAATGTTAAAAGTACTTATTTTTATGTGTATTTACTATTATATTTAATTATTTTAATTTAATTGGCAATTAAATGATTGTGTTGAGTGGTTTGTACAATCTTTGAGATAATATTGTTTATTTTAGACCAAGTAGTAAATACCATATGTTCTTATATGAGACATAGATATACTCTTAACTCTTGGTGGCCCATTGAATTATTTTCACAAAGAAATAATACAATCTATTGAATTTTAATCGGCATAAAGATATCGTAGGTTAAAAAAATCGATTAGAGCTAATTTCAATCGAGAGAGGTAATTAATTAAATAAAAAAATCGGGTTTAACATATTAAATAAATAATTTGTTAAATTGCTTTTTGAAAAATACGGTTAAATGAAACCATGAATCCCAATCGATTTATCATTCAAACATTTCTCAAATTTTAGATTTGCTTATTTGAGTCATTTTCATTAGACTTGAGCCTCATTTTTTCTTTAGAATGCATTTTAAAATAGGAAATTGATGGAGAATGTGTGATTAAAAATAAATGAAATGTTTTTGGATTGCGTGTAATATTATTTTATTGGGTAATGTGTAGTTGAAAAGAAGAAAGAAAAAAATATATTTTGGAGAATCAAACAGGGACTTAAATGTATTTTTATTATTCTCGAAATAGTATTTAATTGGCATCTCATTTAAAATTAAATTGATTATTGTATAGTTAAGTAATCATTCTCGAGAGATCGATAATCCGAACTCGTTAGTCCACTTTGCACTTGTGGTATATACGTTTATTAGTAAACACCAAGAAAGAGAGATTATTAATGAGATCACTTGCAGTGAGGTCGAGTGATGCGCTTGTGTCATGGCCAGAGAGATCTGCACTAGAGATTGATTTTGAATTCTAAAAGGCGAGAATGCACAATTGTGGATTTAAACTAGATGTCGGATATGCATATCATTTCGTCTTTTCTAGATTGTCACTTGTCTCTGCATGAATTCTCTCCTGGATTATGTCAACTAATTAAGCATGAGTTTTTGGATTATTATTCTAAATGGGTTCTCATATGCATATATGTCCATAGGACGTCCAATGCCTTTTATGTCGATGCTGTTAATCTCCTTGTTGAACAATTTAAAGTATTCTTTCACGGTTTTCACCGGCCCTGCCAAATATCATTTAGGTGCGATGCTAGCCATGTTATTGATGAACGGATTAGAGAACCCATTCTTTAGCTGGGGCCTGCTGCGAATGCTTCCAGGCACCACTTCGTTATACCAGCACTTTACATAGGAGGTGATAGTAGTATGAAAGTTTCTACACTTCACGGCGCGAATTTGCCCGTATAACTTTGTTTTCTATTAAAAAGTTTCACATGGTTAAAGAGGTCGTCCTATCCAGAAACTTTGTCCTTTTCGGCATCTTAAAGTCCTTCGATATCGATTTATCGTTAATGTCCTTTGGAACCAGGAGGTTCTCGTCATTGTCATCCAAATCACAAGAACGCACCAACCATTCATTGTCGAATTTCTGGTATTAGCGTGGGGTTCCTTGTCGATATCTGACGATCTTTGTTGTTCCATCCATGGTGACTACTAGGATTGCCAATGAGTTCCTTAGTGAGTTTTCGTTCCTGCAAGCTTGTAAAAGATACTAACAAACGTTCTAGCCTATTGTGAGATAGATCATATTGTAAGTGTTATGTCCTAGATCCAATTAACTGTGGACATTAAAACTTTTAATATATAATTGATGCATATTATTTATGCTAGATCTATTATTTAATTTAATTAATATTCTAATAAATTAAATAATAGAATTCTTAGATTCAAGTTTTGGTAACTTATTAATCACAAGGAGTTGTCATTGAGAGATACAAATTACATTGATTGAATCTTAAATCATATGTGGTCGATAACAAGATACGTATATCGTTATAACGAATAAACCACCACGTGTCGCATTTCTTACTTATAAAGTAAGTAGCTGATCTCACAAGCTATAGTGTGGTGACACTTAAATGAACACGTATATATTTTGTAATAGAACAAAATATTGGAGACCCGTTGGGAAGATTTCAAATGGACAACTATTTGAGTGTCAGTGGTTAATTTCAAACGTTCAATAGTGAAATTGGTCATTTGACTTGATATCATTATAGTGCATTGTATGAGGACAGACATACTTTTGGTGATGATGGATGTTGTTATGCAAAAGTCGTTAATACGGCGTCGTTCGGATATGTCAAGAATCATATGAATGTTGTGAATTATCAATAGAGAATTCGTCACTCTTCAATTGTAAAAGATTATAATCTACATTTCATATAGTTAAGTTGATAACAAAATTCTTAGTCAATATGTATTCATAAGTCGAAAAAGAGTTTTTGACTTACGTAGGCTTAATAGTAGTATGAAAGACATGATCGATAATTGATATCAATACATATACATATCTCGTAATTGATCGAATCAAATCGACAAAAGAATTATAGTTTTACGGTAAACAAACAAGTTTGATTTTGTCATATCACGTGACATTTCCCGTCACAAGTATTGTCCGACACATTGTTAGATGTCAATTTAGGACGACGGATGTGAATTGATAATAAATTTATCGATTTTGATTAAATCAAAATAATAATTTATGTTGTTAGGTATCGTGATAGGGAACCTAATGGGTCACACATAAAAAGAGAGCTAAAAGAATGAGATTTACTATCTGAAACTACCAGTCTGTTTAATAATTTCTCAATCATGGCCCTCATCTTGGCCTTCTTTTCCTTGAGCTGTAGAATATCCTTACTGGTATGAGCTTTCCAACGTTTCTTCTTCCTTCGACGATGAGTGATTTGGGTAGGTCCAAATTGTCAATCGGGATCTCCTTGTGGTGAGAAGACTCTTCTTCCCCATTCAAGCTCTTTTCAAACATATTGTTTGAAAAATGAAAGTTGCAAATAAATTGCCAAATTGATTTTATCGTGTGGTTTTGAACCATGTATTTAGTAGAATTTTCTACAAACAACATCAATTGACTTCAAAAATTGCTATGAGCCTGCTGTCAACAGATTTCCAAGAACGCATATGCGCCTATGTGTTGCCTATATCCTAGGACCCAAACTGTTAGCACCAAGATCGATGAGCTTAGGGGAAAAAGGGTTGGACAACCTTTGATACCCGGATGGTCAAATCAATTGCCAGTACAACTTGTATGAAGGGAGTTGGGTGAGTGAAAGATAAGCTAGAAGAGATTTGCCTAGAGTTTCGATATAAAAATAAAAGGGATTATTCTTCTTGTACATAGGAACACCATAATGTTGTCCATAATGGACACACGGTGCCATTATGATGTCTCCTATGTATTTGTATCACAATCCAAATAAAAGTTTATGTTTAAACACATTTACATTTATATATATTTATTGAAGAAAGATTCTTGAGGAATGAGTTATGGAGTGTGCAACCGCCCCCACCCCCCCCCCATAACCCACGTGTCACACTGTCATTGGTTGGTCTACCCTTCCAAGTTATAATAGTTTTCTTATGAGTTTGTTTCCTTGTAAAACTGAGTTTCCTTGTAGAGATTGACTCCGAAAGATTTTGTTGATCCTTGAAGATCACGCATGGATTTCTTAGAACCTACTATGGTAGTTTCTCATTGAAGACTTCCTTCCTCACAAGTGTGGGTGAAACTACGAAGCATACTTCGCCCAAGGTCATTAGCCATCAATGGTTCAACTAAAGGGCGGTTCCACGCGAAGACTAGAAAGATGACGACATAGATGCTGACGGTAGTAAACGCATCATAGTCTTCGCTTATCATGATCGCGAACGCCTTGGATGCCACATGCCATGAGAGCTCAAGTGGCGTTGGCTACCATGCTAATGCTCACGTGAAGGCCACGCTGGATGAGGAATGTAATAAACCTAATAATGGATGAGCTTTCTTTTAGGATTTATGTTCAGCGAGCAATTATAGGCTATGATTAAGGATAAGTTAAGAGATAATTATATCCAAAACAAATTGGCAGCCAACTTTAATTTAATAAACTAATCCCTTGTAACATCTCTTATTCTCTCTCACCCTTCTTCTCTCACTTAATTATCCACAGGCGATCAAATTTGTAAGTAATTTATAGCTGCATTAAACATGAGTCTGAATTGCCTCAACTGTCAAGCCATGAGCAGGACAAATTCAGACAAAGATCTTAGAGAATTTCAATTCATTAATGTGGAGAAACGACATTTGAGCCTGTGGTTGACAAACCGGCCGCCTTGTGATCATGTCGTGAAGAAGTCGCCTCATCGTGCTCATATGACTGGACCCATTGCTGGTTTTGATGGTGAAAACGGCGTGCCGAAGTTAGCAAGAAGTTGTGGGATGAGAAGAGAATGGAGCTTTGAGGATCTGAGACAGAGAATCAAGGGATGATAATTACACAATTTTTGTTTGTTTGGTAAGGACGACTTATAATAGAATTAAAGACGAGAAAATGCAAAAAATTTCTTTATTATAGTGTCCAATCATATTTAGTACTATGTGTAAATTTTGTTTTCATAGAATGTGTGTAAAAATTGCTTGTTGATTTGTTCATCTGGTTTGTTTGAAAAAGATTAAATTGTAATTGTGAAATATTCATTATTTTTCCTCTTTTTGTATTTTTGTATTAATTTTTACATTCTTGAAAGGAAAACCATATAGATTTATGAGTAATGCTAATCATATGCGCTCGTGATCATAAGCATTTCAAGTGGAATATTACGCATTTGATAAATTAAAAGGGCCCATCAGACTTTTAATTTTTTTTTTTTTACGTTGCTAAAAACGAGTATTGCCCACACGAACACTGACATGGACAACCTAGCATTATTCTGAATTTATTCTTGGGTTCCATTAATTTCTCATTTTGTGTTGCCTTATGGCCATATGTCTTCAATAACTTCACAATAAGAAAACTATGGTTGGATTGAAATCTTAAAAAACGTTACTATTCATGTAATTTTAGGAGAAATGAATCATGCAGTAAGAGAACCTGGTTTTCGTTATGAAAACGTGTGAACATGCTGTGATTAACAATTATTTCACGAGGCTACTAGGAATAGGGTTTTTTTAATATAATTTTGGAGAGTTGCTCAATTGATCAAGTTTGAGTTTGCTCTCCAATTGTCACCGGTTTGAGTCTCTTCAGGGCCACTGAGATGAGTACCTGACTGTAAACTTCAAGGTTCCGTGGGATTAGTTGAGGTGAGCGCAAGTTGGCCCGAATATCCACGGTTATGAAAAAAAAAAAA
>CAIGRP010037714.1:0-12323 GCA_903798385.1 Fraxinus cuspidata
AAAAAAAAAAAGTCCCATCAAGGGATGAAAAAAATTAAAACACGTGGCTGAAAAAATTGGAGTTATTTGAAAACAAAAATCATGTTTAAAGACTATTTGGCATAAAAAATAAGTGTATCTATATTTTTAAAATTTTAAGAACTTAAAATATGTCATCACAAACATTTAAAAGAAATTCGACACCTTAAAAGACAAGTATGGGCAAATTTACTATCGTGACCAAAAAGTCTAATTTGAACTCTTAAGAAGTGACGTAGTGACGAAATATCATAATCCAAATTATTTTTCGATTTATACAAGAAAAATTATTTTAAATGATACAAGATTTTATTTTATTTTATTTTCTCGGTTGCTACAAATTGTCGTCTCTTGGAAGTGGGAGACATTGGCGAAGATGGCTGCCCAACTTGGTTCCAGGCTGTAGACCGTAAGCTGCTGGTAGCACACAAGAGAGGCCACGTCCCACCTAATGCAGTTGTTGCCAAGGATGGTAGTGGACAATTCATGACAGTTGCAGCTGCTATTGCTGCATATCCTAAGAACTTCAAAGGGAGATACACCATCCATGTCAAAGCTGGTGTCTATAATGAGTTCATCATCATTGACAAGAAGAAGCCTAATGTTTTCAGTTATGGCGATGGCCCAAGGGAAACCACTATCACGGGGAATAGAAACTATGAAGTAATTAAAATTACGACAATGAATACTGCCACCTTATGTAAGTTTAAATATATATCCTTCGTCTTTTTCCTTTATTCTTTGATGTCATGAGTCATGTGTTGGAATTTGTTGTTCAAAATCACATGGAAGGATGAAGGAATGAATAAAGGAAAAGAAGAAGGAAAACCTGAATTTGTGCCATATAATTGGCCTATGCGACCGCATAGGCCATTTCGGCTTGCGGTCGCATAGACTAATTCAGAGATTTGAGGGGCTGCATTGCCCACATAGTTATAGCCATGTGGTCCCATAGAAGGAAAATTTGATCATTGAATTGAACTTTTTCGTATTTTTTTGGTGGTTTTATTGTGAAGTGATGCACCTCTTCTTCTTGGGTTGGAACCAGTTCGTATAGGAACTATTGAAAACTATATATACATGTTAGTTTTCATTTTTACATACATTGTAATCATACAATTACATTCCAAATTTTTGGCCATATAAATTGTTCTTCACATAATCAATTTCTACCATTTTTTCACTTGTTCAATTTTGACGAATTCCTTAAGATTTTGGTGTTCTTCATTTCTAGGCTTGAAATCCTACAAACTATTTGTCATTTAATCCTTAAAAGCTTGGTAGAGGAGACAAATATTGTTTGAGGACAACGATATCATAATCGTGGTCAAATCTTCTTTGATATTATTATCATATTCTTCATCTTATTCTTTGGTTTCCATTGAGGTGTTCTCCAAATATTTTTTCTAACATTCTCAAACAATACTTCATAATTTACTGCGATGGAAATAGAGTCAACACTTGCTACTATCAAGATGATGAATCAAGACTTGGTACGCTTGGATAGATTTGACGGTGCAAACTTCATAAGATGGCAAGACAAACTAAAATTTCTCCTTACGGCATTGAAGATTTTTAATGTTCTTGATCTAAAGTTAGATCCTATTCTTGATGCAACAGAAGAAGATACTGATGAAATTCGTGCAGAAAAAAAGAAGCGGGAAGAGGATAAATTGATACGTCGTGGCCACATTCTAAATGCACCATTGGATCGCTTGTATGACCTCTACACCAACATTACTTTGGCAAAAGAAATCTGGAACGCACTTGAGAGTAAATATAAGGCCGAAGAAGAAGGCACGAAGAAATTTTAAATTTCTAAATACTTTGATTTTAAGTTTTTGGATAACATTTCGTTGTTGCCTCAAGTACTACAAGTTATAGTCAACAAACTGAAAGCGGTGAAGATTGAACTTCCCGAAACTTTTCAAGTGGGAGCAATTATTACTAAACTCCCCGGGTCTTGGAAAGGTTATAGGAAAAGGATTCTTCACAATTCTGAAGACTTCTCTTTGGAGAAAATACAAAACCATCTTCTCATAAAGGTAAAATCGAGGGCAAGAAATAAGACTGAAAGCTTTTATGATGGCTCTTCAAAAGCTATGATGTGGATAATGTTGACAATCCCAACAAATATAAAAAGAAGGAATAAATTACTTTGACACATATGCACATGTGGCTAGAATAACATTGATAAGGATATTAATTGATCTAGCATCTATATATGATTTACATGTTCATCAAATGGATGTCAAAATGGCATTCTTAAATGGAGATCTTAAGGAGGATGTCTATATGGAACAATTAGAAGGGTTTTTTCTACCAGAAAATGAACATAAGGTGTGCAAACTAATCAAATCCTTATATGGATTAAAACAAGCCCCTAAAAAGTGGCATGAGAAATTTGACTTCAAAGTAATGTCAAATGGTTTTAATCACAATTGTGTAGATAAATATCAATATACTAGAGTTAGTGATAATATAATCACTATTATATGTCTATATGTTGATGATATGTTAATCATTAGCAACCATATAGATGGAATCAAAGAAGCAAAGAGGTTTCTATCTTTCATGTTCAAGATGAAAGATCTTGGACAAGTTGATACCATCCTTAGAATAAAAATTAAAAAGGATAGTGGGGGTTTTACATTGAGTCAATCACATTATGTTAAGAATGTGATAAATAAATTCAAATACTTGAACATTAAAGAGGTTAATACCCCGTTTGATCCAAGTATCAAATTGATAAGAAAACAATGGAAAAGCAATAGCTCAAATAGAATATGCAAGTGCAATTGGAAGTTTTATGTACGTTGCACAATGTACAAGACCTGATGTAGCATTTGTCGTGAGTAAACTAAGTAGGTTTACTAGCAATCCAAGTTCTGAACATTGGAGGGCCATCGGTAGGGTTCTTGGTTATTTGAAGAAAACCAAAAATCTTGAGCTACAATATACAAGATTCCCTAAAATCTTGGAAGGATATACTAACGTAAGTTGGATATCGAGTACTGGAGAAAATAAGTCCACTCAGGTTGGTATTTACTCTTGGAGGAGGTGCAATACTTGCATTACTCACTCAATAGTGGAATCAGAGTTTGTAGCATTAGCTGAAACTGGAAAAGAGGCTGAGTGGCTAAGAAATTTGTTAAATGAAATACCTTTCGATATAAAAGATATTTCATCAATACCTATCTTGTGTGATAGTCAAGCTACTCTTGATCGAGCTTATAGCGAAGTATATAATGGAAAGTCTTAACACATGAGTCTAAGACATGAGTATGTAAGGAAATTAATCAAGCATGGAATAATTTCTCTTACATTTGTTAAGTCTAGTGAGAACTTAGTGGATCCGTTTACTAAACCTCTCACAAGAGAGTTAGTGACATTGACATCAAGTAGGATGGGATAGAAACTCCTTAAATAAATCCACCAATGACAGCAACCCTACCAAAATATACTAAACAAGTATATGAAGGTTCAAGGGGGGGTAATAACATGTCATTTGATAAGTGGATGGATCTCAACACTATTAAAATTACTAAACCCTATCACTGATGAATAGTGTTGGTTATTACTGTTGGAGGGTTGAGTTATAAACTCTTAATTAAGTTCAGTATGTAGTACAAGTATCTGTAAATGTAACAACGATACAAGAAGAACTTCATCTATGTAAACTTCGAGGTGGTGCCGCCTCATTAGAGAGTTGAAGTTTTCTCTCTTTAAAAGTTCAAATAAATAGGATAAGTGCAAGGCCATATTAGCACTAAGCAAGTGAGAAGGAATTTGTGAAAATGTAACGCTTGCGTGTGTGATTTCATCGGCATTGTCACAAGGAATAACTGGTTCAAAGTGTTCTAGTTACCTGATATTTCGATAATGCTTTATGAGATTTACACTATGGTTAGATTCAAATCTAAAGATATCTAACTCTTATGCACAAGTGTTGATATTTGATTATGTGATTAACTTTGAATTTGAACAAGTGGGGGGTTGTTGGAATTTGTTGTTCAAAATCACGTGGAATGATGAAGGAATGAATAAAGGAAAAGAAGAAGGAAAACCAGAATTTGTGCTATATAATTGACCTATGCGACCGCATAGGTCAATTATATAGCACAAATTGGCCTATGCGGTCGCATAGAAGGAAAATTCGACTGTTGGATTGAATTTTTTCGAATTTTCTGGTGGTTTTATTGTGAAGTGATGCACCTATTTTTCTTGTGTTGGAACTAGTTCGTGTAGGAACTATTGAAAACTATAAATACATGTTAGTTTTCATTTTTACATACATTGCAATCATTCAATTACATCCCAAATTTCTGGTCATATAAATTGTTCTTCACATAATCAATTTCTACCATTTTTTCACTTGTTCAATTTTAAAGAATTATTTAAGCTTTTGGTGTTCTTCATTTCTAAGCTTGAAATCCTACAAACTATTTGGCATTTAATCCTTAAAAGCTTGGTAGAGGAGGCAAATATCATTTAAGGACAACGATATCATAATCGTGATCAAGTCTTCTTTGATATTATTATCATCTTCTTCATCTTATTCTTTGGTTTCCATTGTAGTATTCTCCAAATATTTTTCTAACATATGTTTTCTTAGCAAAACGAATGGATAAGATGAAGAGAAAATTTTGTTAGTAAGTTAATAAATATAAAAAATAAATACTAATGAAACAAAAATTTGTCGATAACTATTAAAAAATATACATTCATAAATAAATTTTTTTTAATCAACAATTAGCGATTATAGCACAGTTGATCAATGTTGACATAATCGACGACATAGGTGTCAGTATCACTAATGAAAGTGTATTGATGTTAACCAATGTTATGAATGTAGGTAATTTTTTCCAAAATCACCAACAAACAATTATTTTCGTCAAATCATCTACAATAATAGTTGTCTATCATCTATAGAAATTTTTCGGTCATCATTTACTTCATTTAATTCTTCATTATTATTGTTGAAAAGACTTTCTCAAAAATTCTTTCCTAAAGGGATCCTTTGATTGCTTGAGCCGCATCTATCTCCTCTCCTCTCCTTTTCCTAGTGTCCTCCCAATCCCTCATTATCGTAAGTTGGAAACTTTCCGAACTACTCTAGTAACTAGTAACTCAAGCGTATCCCAAACTTTGGAGTAGTAGGTCGTAAATTACCTGACCTCCAAGTAATAACTCTAATAGTATTCATAAAATATCAAAAATAATGAGTATTTTTTTATTTCTCTCTCCCCAAAACTTAATGTCCCGATGTTATCTTCTCATAAAGTTGGACAAGTTGGTAATTAGTTGGAAAATTTTATGGGTGAGAGAATATGAAAAGCAAAAGAAAGTGGGAACACATAAAGTCCAAACTAGCAGCTCAATAACCTGAGGTATATGTTTTTTGTGTATTTTATTCCATGGTCTCGTATTCCTGTAGCAGGCCACTAATAAAGTAGGCCATCAAATTTGGGCTGTGAGGAATGCATGTTATAATTTTGATAGTTCAACTTTGTCCATACAACTTTATCAAACATGTTATTAATGTATTGCTTTTTTCGTTTTCAAAATCTTTCTAATGAATTACTTCTAGAAGCCTATATTCATAATAGTTCCAAGCCCAAAGTGTACTATAACATATTTTATAAGATTAATTAGTCGTGTGACAATATAAAAATATCGAAAATAGGTTAACATGGAAATGGTCTACTACATCCCACAACAAGGGTAATTAACAAAAATATTTTATGTTCTTTCTCCTTTCCTTAAAAGGAATTGCATCCTTCACGGACATCATTAAAAAAAAAAAAAATAGAGGACAAGCAGTAGAAAATCTCTTGATGTTGATCATTATATCATCAAATAAAAAAGATAAAAAATAAAATAAAATCGAATATACTGTCTGATCTCACGATATAGACGAGAATTATTAAGAATAACAACAAATGCATATTTGTCACATGGTACTTAATACGTCACAAAATTATAATAAATAACAGGATTTAATTTTCAGTATCAAACATGCCATAACCGTAAACTTGAAGTTTGAAGGGGAACTCTTGTTGTATATCAGCACAAGGACATATACTAAGACACTGATGCTAGGAATTCTTGGCAGCAGTTGAATAGTATCCAGGCTTCAAATTCCATTTCTTTGACAGTATTTTCTCTGTTTCCGTGCATGATGAAAACGTAGCAGGCAAAACGCTTCCCTGCAACATTTTAATTATTTGACTATTTAACTTCCTTTCTTCCTTTACTTCCCAATACACAGTTATAAATTCCCTAATGCTCCATCCCAAAACAATATTTGCAACTTGGATATAAAACTTATGCAAAAAATTTCAACCTCCAGTCCAGAAGTAGGGGGAGGTGGGGTGGGGAGTTCGAGATCGTTGTAGGAAAGTTATGAATAACTCAATAAGCGTATATATGTTGCTATGCAGTATTTGATGGCAACAAACAATTTTCTGGTGTTTTATGAACAAGAAATCTTGAAAATAAACCTTGCTATGTGATACGAAACCAGAAATTCTTTAAACCTATAAACTAGATAGAGTGTAGTGAAATTACCTTGAAGCTCATAAAAGAACTGAACAACCCCAAAACACAACAAGAAATGGAAATTATTTTTTTCTTTTCATATTATGAGCATTGTTTATTAAGGTTTCTGTGTGCTGGAAATGAACCTTAAACAGTGTAAGAAAGATGGAGGAGCTTGCAGGTTCGTTGAACCTGGTCAGTGTTTATTAGGCAAACATTGGTTTTGCTAATTGTACCCCACTTTTTGGCTTTTTCATTATTCTATTTAAAGATGAAAAAGTAAGCCGGTTGGTGGAGTTTCTAATGTTGCAATGACATTGATTTTATTTCTTTCGGGACACCCATGACCCATGTTCTGCGTTCATATAATAGTGAGAAAATGGGTCCATTGAAGTCGAACTTGCTCTCGTTACAACGAAAAGTTGAACTTATGCTTCTATTTTTAATCTAATAGAAATGAGATATCTTAAAAACGGTTAAATATTTTTTCTTTACAATTAGATAATGTTTCAATTGTCGGAAAGGTTGTATCTCAAGACATGAAAAGAGATATTTTTATGTCAGCAACAAAAGTAGCTTGCCTTCTGAATAAAAAGAAGTATCCGAGGTGATTTCGATAAACCAATGCGCAAGTTAAGGTTCTCATGTCCTGTCGACCCTTTGAAAAAATGTAAGGTTTTAGTAGAACAAACTTTATTGACTAAAATGTTCAGGAACAATACAAAATAGTTGGCTCCAACTTTAAGGATCAAACTTGTATTAAGATTCAATGGTAATAGTTATATGAAAGAAAAAATAGCGTACAAGGCTCTTTTAGTAGACTATACAATGAAAAATAACGAAATAATAATCTTAGTCTAATTGCAAATCGGATTAATAAAAAAAACAACTGAAAAGAGTTATTACAACATTATTTATAAAGAGTAGAACAAAAAATATGCAAAGATATGTAATCTCATGTTAGAAAGCTCAATTCTTCGCTTTAATCAATGAGGCCGTAGTTCTTGGATCTACGACTAGAAAAGAAATCAATCTACAAAACACGTCCGTCGGATAATAAATACTCAAAGGAAAGTTGTATGAAAGAATATGACAAAGAAGAATTTTATAAATATTGTTTTGTTGTTTTTACACATGTTGGGTGGGTTGGTTATGTAAGCAGATCAGGTCAGGTTATGAGTTAACTCATGAAAATCGAATAAATCCGTCTAACTCAACCGACTATATGTATGAACTTGACAAGTGTTATGATATTGTTTGGACGGAATTGAATCACTCTGTTTTTTTTTTTACACAACCTCCAAGAACTATAATATTCAAAAAAACCTAGATTAAAATGTCAATTCTTGTTGAGGAAATTTTGGGCAATGGTTGAAAATTTTGAGGAATCATACACAAATTATATACTACTAATTAACTAGATTCTATATACGCAAACGCGATACACGAAAAGTCTTGAATATGACATAAGACATGGAAATTCTTAAAATAATATTATAATAATATTATAAGACTTGGATATAATACATTTTACGAAACATAATATAAGCAAATACACATTCAATACAAAAACATTTTAATTGTCAAAAATATTTCTTAACTTCATATAATTTAATATCAATCTGTCCATATAACATTTTCGGGCATGAAATGCCAAAATAATTCAGATATTTTGGTCATTGCAACTATAGAGACCAAATACAAGTCATGAGTCAATTATAAATTTGCCCAACCTAGCCCGCCTACTTAATCTTTGTTGACAAGTAGTTCCAAACCGACCAACCCAACCCTACCGATACTTGATTAGATTGGGTTGGATTTCAACATTTACGAGAGTTGGGTTAGGTTAAATTATGATCAAATCGATCATGTTGGGTTGGGTTTGGGTGGAGTCAAAACTCCATGCAACACAAGCCAACCCAACCCAATCCATGCTTACCTCTAATTAGACTCTCCCATTTTTGCTCCAAAGTAAAATAAAAGAAAACAACAAATAAGAATCATATCTCAAAGTATCTTACCTTGACTATTAGAGATTGCACACAAGCACCCTTGTCATTTTTAACAAATCAATTTAGAGATAATACAATACAAAGTTCATTCTATGCAAATGGTATGATTCTCTTTCAAATTCTATCACTCAACAAGAGCAACTGTGATAAATAGGGCATTAAAATGAAGGCATTGTTCGGGTCACAAAATATATGGGAGATCGTAAAGAAGATGTACAATGAGCCATACTATAACTCAAGGACAAAGGGATGACTTGAAGGATTTAACAAAGAGAGACAACAAAGCTCTCTATCTCATCTATCAATCACTTGACGATGATGGATTTTACACTAGTTTACCTTCCATGCTTAGTTGTTAGTCTGCTGTTGTGTATTAACTTGCTGAGTAGTTTTATTGTCACTTGCATTTTTTATTTAATATGATGAATGAATTATTTTGATAAGCTTTTCAATATGTATTGGATTTTTTGGAGATGATTGCATTGAATTTATATACACATGGTATAACAAGTTAAGCCCCTGTTTGGTACACATTATAATTTTCATTTTCATTCTTCTACTCATTTTCAACCACACTTTCTTCAATAAAATAATATTTTCTATCACATCAATAACTTTTCTTTCTTTTTTAACCAGAAATTCTCCATCAATCTACTATTCCATAATACATTCTTTCAAAATAATGTGGATCAAACACGCCCTAAATGTATGGCTTTGCGAGGATCAATGATATGGTGTAAACTAAAATCAAAATCATTCTAGCTAAATATCGAATTTCAAACACGATTATTCCATTCAATTTTAGTAGATACGGTATATCAAATGACTGACTTCGTGAGACCGAGACTAGACAACGATCTTTCTAAGTTCAACAACTTAAAACAACAAAAGGGAACAAAAGTTGGTCGAAACACAATAATTAGTTCTATGAAGAACAATCACAACATGCAAATGCCTAGGCCAAGTATTGAGATTTTGAGCTTTTTTCTCCGAAGTGGAAAACAACATTTACTTTAAGGAATAATGCACCAGTGTAAATATGATAGTATAGTCAATGTAAAAGCCTCGACATTAAAAGGAACAAAATTCTAAAGTCTATTACTATCAAACTAAGACGATGATCAGTCAAATCTTCTACGCAAATACAAGGTAGCCTAAGACTATAAGTAAGCAATCTATTTAAAATCAAGTCAAAACTCAAATATATTCTCCCACACATTACATGGGACACTTGCAACAAATCTCCTTTTATATAACTAACATCCACCCAAAGTTATTCGGAAGTTACTTTATCTATTATTAGTTACCACCACATATTAACATATATACCCACACAACATAATGACTTCCTAGTTCCTAAAACAAATCATAACAAACAATGATCATGTTCCAACTACTCTTTCAATTTCTAAGATACATCGAACATTTTACTAAGAGTGTGCTTGTGAATGGACCTTGTTATGCTTTGCCACCTGCGTCCCAATTGGCCGATCTACCAAAGCCACCGGCATCCCACATTGAGTGCATAGGACTACCAAAGTCCACTAAATCTGGAGTAGTAAAGTCCACTTTCACCAAAGCGATTCCATCGGAATGGCCCTATTGAAGCCCATTTACTGAAGTGGTGAGGCTTAACAAAGTAAAATCTGAAGCTCTGCTGAAGTGGTGAGGCGCAATGAAGTCAAACCTGATCCTCTGCCAAAGCCCATTTGTCCGAAGTAGTGAGCCTCAACGAAGTCGAATTCGAAGCTCTACCAAAGTGGTGAGGCACAACGAAGTCGAATCTGAAGCTCTACCATGATGAGCGATGACCAATTGTGAAGATCCTGAATTCATGAAATTTGTTGGAATGATTGATTTGACTCTTGTAATGAGTAATATGTCAAAATCTTGTCAACATATGTTGTAGGGTGACGTCCCTTTTTGGAAGCATTTAATGTGCCACAGGCTAGTTAGGTTAAAATTGATACCTAGGATAAGTGCTTCGGTTCAAGAGATGAGGCCATGAATTTCCTCATCCAATGGTCACCATTTCACATGTAACATGCTAAATAATCTCCCCATTTGTGTCATTTGGGGTAATGCTAAATACATCAACTGTAAGCTATGTCTCTCTTTTTGAGTTTGATCTTTTGTTGTTAAAATTAGGCCTATATTTGGTACACATTAAAATTTTCATTCTCATTCTTCTAATCATTTTCAACCACACATTTTTCAATAAAATAATATTTTACATTACATCAATAATTTTTTCTTCTTTTTCAACCACACATTCTCCATCAATCTACTATTCCAGAATTCATTCTTCCAAAATAATGTGGCTCAAACACACCCTAAATGTTTGATCTTAATATTTAGTTTGTCTTTTTGTTGGTTGTTCCTTACTGTGAAATTTCGCTCATATATCTTGTTGGCACTCGAACATATTTGTCTCGTATTATCAATCTTCTCCCACGTTCAAATTCAAGATATTATCGATTAGTAATCTGTTTGCACGTGTTAGAATTAGCTTGCATGGACTTCAATGGACCTGATATCTGTTGTCCACATCAACGATACAAAAAACAAGGTCAATAGATTTGCGCAGTCTATGGAAAACACCACTATAAGCACGAACATTCCTTATCCTTTGAAACATCGCAAGTGTACGGAATCGTGGTCAAGTAATATAACGATGAATATAATATCGAACCCATGAGAACTATGTATTCAATCGAGTTCTAATTAACAACAGCCTTAATCGAAGCAAATAGGGTTTGAGTTTTCTATACTAATATCTAAATTATTGATTAAACTAGAAAGCAATTTAACTTGATTGATTTCAAATATGTGAAAGTATTGCTAAGATGTCGAATCTCCCTTGTTAATCCATTTTTAGTGTAACAATTAAAGTGACAATTTGAAATCATTCATGTTGGCCAACGTTCTTAATTTAATTGAAAGCCTCTCTCGATAGCTATTAAATGTATTCCCCTCGTGTGACACTTCTATCTCTCGATAAAAGATGCAAATATGATAAATGCATTAACAAGTGCTAGAATACATATTGAAACCATATAAAACATAGAGATATATCTCTATCATGTATCGAACCTTACAATATTTATTGTGATGTGCTTAAACCCTATTATCTCTCTCGATAACATTAACATTAAAATCCACAAAGAATTCAATTGGTGATCAAGCAATTGAAAAGAANTATATCTCTATCATGTATCGAACCTTACAATATTTATTGTGATGTGCTTAAACCCTATTATCTCTCTCGATAACATTAACATTAAAATCCACAAAGAATTCAATTGGTGATCAAGCAATTGAAAAGAACGATAAAAACGATAATAAATATCCACAAATCTAATAAAATTAAAGTCAAAATAATTAAATAAAAACTAAAAATATCATAATAAGGGTTCATCTCATCCTAAAAATATATAAAATTAGCCTCATTGAAATTATAAGAAATAATATTTAAGTGAAAAAATATAACCCGGATTTTTGATAAATTGAGAAGATGAAGATAAATCTTGAATTCTTGAATCTCTTCAATGATTTCTTAATAAATTTTCACTTGCGTCTTCTCTTTTTAGTCAAAAAATCAGGTTTGAATCTTCATTTGATTGAATTCTTGCAAATCTTCTTCAATTCTCTCACAAAAATAATGAATTCTCCTATTTTGATGATAATAATAGATGAATATTGTAGTATAATATGTATATGAGAGGTCTTTATATGTATTCTGCTGTTAGATAT
>CAIGRP010037718.1:0-24696 GCA_903798385.1 Fraxinus cuspidata
TCATTAGACATAACGTTTAACCTACAAAATATAATCTAACATAAATTAGGTAGAATTTAATTCAAAAGACAACAAACTATTATGATTTAGCGCTACAAATAAGTATAAAAACTACACTTATCATGACCACATTTCCCTCAAAAACAAGAAAAATATTTTCTTTATGGATGAGTGGTTTTTATTTTTAGATAATTCTGTCTGTGTCTCTCTCTCTCTCTCTCTCTCTCTCTCTCTCTCTCATCTAACATGTATCTCTCGTCTACCCATAAAAAAAAAATAGACAAGTACAATATTTTTTTTATGTTGAAAACAAAATCAAATAAACGCATTTAGCCCTTGTATGAGCCCCATTTTGGGATTAAAAATGTATTTTACCATTATCAAGTCGTTTTCTGTTTTCGATTTTCCAAAATAGTGAAAACGCATTCTCCTTCCCATTTTTGAAAAAGCGTTTTTGAAAACAAGTTAAAAATTTATAAAGAAAACCCAAAATAACAAATTTTTCTGTTTTTGGGGGTTTTCAGTTATAACCAAGTCAAAATTTTTAAAACGCGTTTTAGGTGTTTTCAAAATAATTTTTCAAAATGCCAAAAAGAACACATTTTCAACAATCTCAAAATGGACATTCAAAATACAAAACCCAAAATGAATTTAAAACTAAAAACACAAAATTGAAACACGAAGAGAACAGCCCTGAGTTTTTGATAAAATGAGGCTCAAACAAGGGCTTAATTAATAATTTTCATATAAATAAGTTCAAATCCCTGCTTGCAATCAAACAGACAATAATGGTAATTGACATTCAGGAAATTCAAAAAAATTGGTTATGTAACACATTTATTTACTAAAATTAACTTTTGTTATATAATTGGTAATTCTATTCGCACGATGGATTAATCTATTTGTACATTCTTCCTTGACATTTTGGATGACATTCTCTTGTGTATAGAAAATTTGGCCATTGATTGAAAAGAATGTTGTTAAAATCAATGTGCAAAAAGTTGCCAACTCACACAACATCATCTGTGATATCAAAATTAAAGTACACCATGCAAAACTCTTGCCTGATTAACGTCATATATGACGTAGTAAGTGTTAAATCTTTACATATACTAACGATCATCAAAACGATGAAAAATAGGATTAGAGTTAAAGGGAGTTATATGAAATTTCCTAATTGAAATCACGTTTTACTTTGAAAATCAATAATTTCACGGACACAATGATTTGCTAAGGGTCAATGGGTCGATGTTGGATTTGGAATGGATGACGGTAAATGAGTCACCAATTATGTAATATTATTTAACTTTAATGATTAAATGAATCACGAAAATACTTTCATTGCCGATTTGAAATTTTCTTGAAGTTCAGTGACCATTTGTGCAATTAACTCCTGGAAGTAAAAATAAAGCAACTGCCAGTTCTGCGCATTCTTCTCTTTCAAGGAAAGATCAAAAATCAATAGTAAACAGAAATGTTAAACTGTTGCTTTCAGCACGGTGTCGTGGCATTCATTGCGATCCTCACAATTATCAGTCAATCGGACGGCAGGGAGATCCGTCCATCGGACCACGGCAGCCTACCAAGATTCTTCACCGCCGATTAAAGCGAACGGAACCGAGGAAATGCTATATTTCTTCGGTGCAACAACGTCGTCCTCCTCACCACTGCCGAAGGTCAATAATCTAAGCGATACGGCCACATGGTGGAGCAAGCACGAGGTTGGGAGGTCGAGTGGAGATCACGTGAAGAGGTCAATGCTTGTGGCCAGCTTAATCTGTGGACTAACCGGCGTCGTATTGCTCTCCGTCGCCGGGATTCTATTTCTCATTCGCCTCCGAAAGCAGAATAAGCAAAAATTATCAACCTCGTCAGCTCCAACTTCTGCGCCTAATGCTTTTGCTCATAAGTAGTAAGTATTACTGTATTATTTAAACAATTTAGATTAAATAGTGAAATGTTTGTTGTATTCTCCTAAATATTACTTTGAAATTATTTCCCCGTCGATCACTGAAATCGATTCTGTGACCAATAAGTAGTGCATTTCATTTAAAATTAGCCAAGGTACAATCTCAAAGAAATGGAAAGATAGTCACTAAAGTTTATAAAATTTATATGCGACTGAGATACATATAAAACTAAAATGATCAAATCAATTGAATCGAAAGGTACAGCACCTTGTTACAAATTTGGAATGATCATAAACACCATTAGCTTCTGTAATTAAGATCAGAACCCAGTAAGATAATGGACCATTTCTGCAATGATATTATTTGTAAAAGAATACAACATCATGTATGTGCAACTTCCAATGAAAAATTCATACAACATGAAATTTATTTCTGAATACCTATAGGAAGAAGAAGAAGAAGAAGAAGTACATAATTTAACCATTTATATACACCTATTGTTCAAGAGAGATCCACTCTAGCTCCAGTTCTAATTCTCCAGATTCTACATTCTGGAGCTTCAGTGATAATTTCTGTTTCACCTTCCCATCAACGATGTTTACCGTGCTATCTTCTATCAGGGCATTGTCGTGTGATTTTAGCCATTTCCCAATCTGCATGTTTCCGAACATTCCAGCATCTCCGAAAGCCATTGCAGAGGTTATTATTGGCTGAATGTCAATTTCAGCTTCCCCCATTATATCATCAGCAGAGAATGTGTCGTAATCAAAAACTTGCTGCGATTTTGGAGTTTAGAGAAGTCAAAAGTTTAGATAAAATGAGATATCCAGGAGCAGTTGATGGATGGTGATTGTTGCCATGCATGAATATGTGCATATACTGAATGCTTATATATGAAGAGAAGAATGCTGCGGAAGTCCACAACATGTATGAAAAAAATACAAGAAACTAACAAGAAAAACTGTTTTCCTGATTAAGAAAATGGAAAAGAACAGCAAGAGAAGGATTTACCAATTTTATGGGGCAACAGTTTTGTGGAACTGAGAGCATGAGTTCCTCGTTCCAGACAGGATTCAGATTGCTCTTAACCACTGTCGTTTGTGCTTTCTAATAACAGAAAGAAACAGCATGAGAGAGCTTAAAAATCTTGACAAGAGAGTCCAATTTGGAAAATTAATAGTTTACCAGCACTAGTCAAGAAGTCAGAATTGTGAAACAAGAACATAAGCAGATCTTGATGGCAAAATTTCACCAGCACTGTTACAGCTTTCATTGCCCTGTCCCAAAATTGAATAAAATGAGAGATTTACTAACCTGCTGCCCCAGGGTCAAGATCACATAAGGATCGCTAGATAGCATATCTCGAATAGCTAAGTTTGTGCCTTTAAGTACTTTGACCTTCAACAGTCCAATAAATTCCACCATGCCATCCTGTGATCAGATTGCGCATTAGCTTCACAAAGAGTAAATTTCTTATACACAAAGATGATGGTAAAAACTGCATCATGTAGATGAGACTGTTCTATCTCAAATAGTATTTCATCTCTCCTTAAATGGTATCCGTTCTACATAATTTATTACAGGATTCTCCAAACTGTTGCAAATAAATGTGAATAGAGGCAGCATGTAAACCATAATAAAAAACTTGTGTTCATCAAATCAATTTATGTTCGTTATAACACCAAACGAATTGAACTGAAACGAAAAGGAAGGTAGTGGAAGGGTGCAAATAAGCAAAGACAACTTACTGATTTCTGTGATGAACTTGAGCTTCGAAAACTATCCATAATCTTCCTGGATAAACTTACTTGCAAAGAATTCTTTTTTGAAGTTGATGCAATACGTAGGCTAGGTTTCAAAAATTCTTGAAGCTCATACTTAGACCTAAAAGGTTAAATATAGAACAACATAAATTATCCAACCTCTATACATTGTCACAGTTGCATTTATTTGTGCAAGCTAATTGCTAAGAAAGTTTTCTCTTATGTTTAGACCTTCCGTGAATGCATAAAGAGATCCAAGAGATGGAAAACCAAGCTTTTGAGAGAAGAAAAGCCAAGTTGATATTGTCAAAGCAAGAATAAAATGTTTGATCAGGGAGACTAGCTCATTCACAAATCATCAATATTTACCAGATGAGTATTCAGTTTTAAATTATTTATTTATTTATTTTTATTTTTTTTCTTTTGGTTCATTGTTGTGGGTTGGGGAGAGAGAGAGAACCATCGCATCTGAAAGGCCTAATAATCTTAGTGTTTATACATTTCATCTGACCTTATAAATTTTGAACGCTGTTCGTGGCTAGCATCTGGTCTAGGCTTTGAGACTCCTTCAGGAATATAGGCTTCGTAAATTGAATTTGCAGAAGCATTTCCGCCAACCTCAATCATTGCTTCGATTTCATCATCTGACCATTCATCTAATGTCACAGACAAAACCTGCAGGATTCCCAATTATGTTAGGTATGAACATAGCCCAGAAGATGGGATACAAAAGATTTCTGAGTAGTCACCTTCGAAATATGAGTACCAAGACTTCTATGCACTCCGCAACACTTTAAGCAAATAAATACTCCTATATTTGCTGACCTGAAATGGAATGACAATTCTAAAAATCGTTAAAAGGGAAAAATAAAGAAAATCATACAATATAGAAAATGAAAGGCAAAATATTTCATTCATTCCTCATTACAGCAAAAATGGTTGGATCCAAGACAATGTTGTCTCTTGGAAAGCTCTAAGCATCAATCTTGTTACACATTCTTGCTCATAGCCATAACTTTAGATCGGAGTACATGAACTCCATGTTCAGAATATATTTACCAAATAAATTGCACAGTTATAGCATGCACATGAATTCGTAACAAATTGGTAAAAAGGCTCAATAAGGCTCATCTATCACTTTAAGGAGGTTATAATGTAATCTGTACTATTCATACTCCTACCACTTGTTAAATCACCTTTTTTGGGGGTCTTGTTTGGTTATGGTTCAAGGACGCATTCTACTGATACTGAATAATATGCACGTCTGAACATTATATTTTCTCCATCCTTTTATTTTTTACTTTTTCCATTAGATGGCTTTATGTAGGTGAAAGTAATATTCATTAATTCTGTTATTCCATGTTTATGGCATCCAAAGGCTTCCCTTCTTGCTGAAGCTATTTGACAAATACACAGAACAAAAACATATCCTCACGGTTGATCTTCTTGGCAATAGATAGTAAGGCTCGAAAAATACTCTTTTTCTTTACGAACACTGGCAAATGAGAAAAGGTGAGCTTGACACTTAGACACAGAAATATTAGCAAGTGCCGCAACTACTCAGATTTTCTCATGGCTCTTATATTGTTACAACTATAATAATCTGTGGAAAAAAACAACAGTGTATGAATCCAAAGGAGAAACTTACGCCCATTTTGGATCTGGAGCATTACAATCTGCGCACACACGATTATCTCGTAGAACCAAGAGATCTTTCAATCTTCTTTTACCTGTACAGACAGTGCCAAGAAAAAGAAAAAGGGTGAAGCTGAGAACTAACAACAAAACTACAATAGCAAAATGGGATGATGAAATAGATAAAAAAGTACGTTTATGTTATTTTTGCATGAATCTACATAAATAACTTGGAATAATTTATCTGTTTGTTAAATAATCAGCATGTGCATATTAGCCGTTGGTCATGAAGTGGAACAAACTACCACATAGTGCTTGTGTAGTGTAACTTTAAAGAAATCAAAGAATTCAGAAGCTAATGCCTACAGCAAGGAAGAAAGAAAATGATAATGTAACGATCTAATAGTATCCCATGTCGCGCATGAAAGGCCAAGTCTACTTGGTGAATTTATAAGCACTTTGGACACCCCCCCCCCCCCCCCCCCCCTCTACAAGCCAGTAGAGTTCAACCCGAAGTGGCTGTTACCGTTAAATGAGTCGTATAGAGTTTTAGGCTTCAAAAACAATGATGAATGGTACACACAAATCGATTGGACAGCAACAGTTTCCATGATTGGCACGTGCGATTTCTTAAGTCAAAATGCTAAATTTTTCCACGAACTCTCCTATCTCAGGACAATTTTACTAGCAAACTTAAGTAAATCCACTCAAATATGTGCCAAAATGCAGACGAAAACAATTGCAATTTGAACTGGTAGCTACAATATTGTAAATTCCAGGAGACATAAAATAATACCTGAAGATGGCTTCCCCAGTGCTGATCGATTATAACTCATTGCTTTGTTAATACGCCGTTATCATTCAACTATATAATCTTTATTAAGAACCAATCTACACACCAAAAAGATTAAGAATCAGAATATTCCCTAATTATTTTGTGCAATCGTAGTTACATTCAAATTCACCAAAGAACATGGCACAATTGATTCTTAACATCAGACTCGGCAAATTCAGAACACGTATTTCATAATCATATCTAAATTATAAGAATCTGAATTTTCCGCGCATGAATCAAATGAAGAATGCAAAAAAAAAAAAAAAAAAATTGATCTGGATTTATATAAACACGTACAGATTGAACTTTCATCTGAATTGAACGTCTTATGAAAAAAAATGAAGAATTAATCATTGGGTTTAATCCAAATCAAAATTCGAATTAAAATTCAGTTATAAAGAGCGATTCAAAAGGAATCCAATTCCAATTATTGAAACAGCTAATATTTTAGCTGAATACTAATGAAAGATCCCAGAGAAGAATGCGAGAATTGTACCTGTTTCTGAGTTGGAACAGAAAAAAATAAATAAATAAATAATTGCAGAGGCAGAGGTAGAGGTAGAGGAGGGAAGAGGAGAGAAGAATATATTGTTAAAATCAAGGGCTGTTTAATTTCAAATAAACGGCATAACTGCATTTTTTTCATTTTTCATTTTTTGCCCTTTTTGATGAGACACGTTTTCCTATCGAAAATAGGTAGGCATATGTTCTCATTATTTTAAATTATAATTTTTAAAATAGTATTTTTTTGTGTAATTGAAAAAGAAGGAAAAAAATTTCGATTTATGTGAAATATTATTTATAGAAAATTGTGTTGTCAAAAATAAAGAGAGAACATTTTTTTTTTGGATAATGGGGGGTTAAACAGGGGCTTAGATACTTAAATTGGGTCTAATTGGCCAATTAATGAAAATGAGGCTAAGTTTTGTCGAGGAAGCAATCCCAATTTTTTCACCTTGAATTGGTCAAAATATACGGAATTTCTCACTTGTAGTCTCACGACAAGTACAAGATAAAAGATATGGTGGCATCATATATAAGATGCAATTGTAACCGCTTAGGGGTAAATAAGCTATTAGAATCGAGCGCAACGGCTACATCCCAATAGTTCCTGTAAAGCCCGTTTCAAAAACAAGTTAAGCAAACAAGTCGTCACACTGTTCAACACTTTCCCTTTTGCGTTGATCAAACTCAACAAATTCCATCCTAAACTAGGTCGAACGATTTAAAACTCAATAATGGTACGCCCTGACCCAATTTTACATTGCTAATTATTCAATATTAATTCCTTATAACTATAAACTATGTGGGCTGTATCATGTCGTTTTCTTCCAGTATTTTTTTTTTTTTGTCCACCACTTTACCGCGTTTTGGCTGTCCCATTTAAAATATAAAATTTTCTTCTAGTTGAATGCTATCAAATCTATTAAAAATGAAGGAACTCATGTTGTATCAAGAATATGCCAAAAATATTTTATTTTAGACTTGTCATAGAGAAAAAGAAATATATCAAACCAACAAATAAATTAATTGATTTTGACGGTTTTGTTTAAACTAAATCTAATTATTTAGCCCATATGTAAATTAAAATCAGATTTTTAATAGATTTTAATAAAAATTGATGAAATGTGATTAAAAAGTTGTGGATTTCATAAAATGTATTATTAAAATTATTTTTTTTACTTTAACTTGAAATTTTGATTTGATTTTAATTTAGATCAAATATAGCTTAAAATAAGGATTTTGCTACATGTACATGACAGACTGTCCTATAATTGGCTGTACCAAAAAATAGTTTCTGGCACAGCCCATTGCAGGGAGACAGTTGTCTCCGTGTAATTGCCCTGAATAATTTCACAATGGCTTTTAACTTTATTTGTTCGCGTCTTTTTCTTATCAAATCATTCCAATTAGCATACAAGAGGCCAAAGTAATGTTGCTAATGATTTGATTCGTGTAAAGAATTTAAAGAATCGTGATGACTATCACGGAAAGTTAAATGTGGCACGCGTTGTTTTGTTATCTACAATGGGAACTAAATAGCCTACATTTTAGCCTTGTTGGCTACTAATTGAGTTCCTCTAAATTGGGTTGATTGTACTACTTCTTTATTATGCCTTGTTTGTACGTGATGACATTTTTTAACGGAAGTTTCTCTTTGGTTGTCAAAGAAACAACACACTTGGAAGGTAGTTGGCCTTTTCAATGCGAAACTATAAGGTTAGTTGCATATTATACACAAAAATCAATATAAGGAAAACTACCTTTGACCAACGGAAAAAGAACCCCAAGAATAGAAATTTTTTGATAGATTTTTTCAAATTTATCTGTACTTATAGCATCATTGTTGATAAAAAAATGTATTTGTAAAATGTTTTTAATTAAAAATAAAATACTAGATAATCAAAATAATTAAGAAATAATAACGAAAAACCAACATATTGGCGGCGAAAGAATATTTTTAATTTGGCAAAAGAATAAAATTTTAGTTTTTTAATAGTTTAAGACCACGTTTATCATGAAATCATCATCAAGATCATGAAAACTAGTTGAAAAATGTCTGATGGAACTCCTTTACGGACCGCACAAGCCTTCAATTATAAGGCAAATGCATTCAAAAAGTAATTATCGTTTGAGCAACTCAACAAAGAGGAGGTCCTAGATATGAAAGATGGGCACAATTTAAGGTGCAAAATAGCAGCTTTTTGTGCACTAACAAGTGTTGGAGTTGAGAAATACTCGGGTAGATAGCCCAGCCTCATCCAATGAGGTGGGGCCATCCGATGAGGTGGCGACTCCTCATTAGACGATCACACAACATAGGACGGTCCAAGTATTTCTCGTTGGAGTTGGACATGGCATTTTCATTTCTTATAATCTGAAAAGCACCTAAAGTGGTGTAAACACTTCGTGCTCCATCTGTTTCGCAGAACAAAAAAGTCACCATTTGATGGTACAAAGTCAAAATAACTATTTTCAACCCCATGAAAACGAGCGGTTTCAAGTTTTAAAAGTCAAGGAAGAAGCTGCTATTATCTGTAGAAATTTATATAAAATTCCTTCTAGAACAAAATTAGTATGCCAAATAGAAAGTAAGGAAATGATTTCACAACCTAAACGATAAATTGAATCAAACAAGAATAGCAAGCCCTTCCTTTTTGGGAGTTGCGATTGCCTTGTTTCCGGGGAAGGCATTTTGCGAGATGTCAACCAGGGCCTTGAAGCTATATGGTTCGTGCATTGAAAGCTCCGAAAGAACTTTCCTGTTGAGCTGGATGTTCTCCTTCATCAGTCCATGCATAAAATTACCATAGTTCACCTGTCATGCAACAGAGAAAACAAGTCAGCTTTATGACCTGCTTAAAATAATTTCATTGGGAATTTATTAAATTTTTATCTTAGACAAAAAGTCGACATTGAGGCCTGGATCACCACAAATGCCAAATACTGATCCAACTGCTAAAGTTAACAAATCCAAAATTCAAGAACTTGCAAACTGATAATACTTAGCAGCTTGTCTATCATTTAGACTCGCGCAGTAATTCTAGAAAGAATGGAACTATCATGAATAAAATTAAAGAAGAACCACAAAAGTCCTGGCATGTTCATAAAACGTCATAACAGTCAATTAAATGAAACTTGTATGGCATGGTAGAAAACTAGCTATTTACTTAACTTCCAAGCTTCGCTTGTGAGCTGAAGTAACTTAATGTCTGTCCAGACCCTTTGGCACTAACCCCGGCTTATCAACTGAGAATAGTTGACTTTCCGTTCTTTTTTCTTTTCTTTTTTTCCAATTTGTGAGGGAAGCAAAGCTTGGGATGGCAGTCTAGGTTGCTATAATCAACTGAAAAACTACGGAGGTATAGAAACGAAAGTAAACTATACTATTGAACCGTAGTAAACAGTGAACACAAATTACTACCACATTCACTCTCCAACTCCCCACCTCCTTTCCCGCCACTCCTGTTTTCACATAAGATATGAAAAACATCATTCCAACAGGCACCAATAATTTTTGCCCGGGTCAAAAAGGAAAAGGTGTAACTTATTCCGCTTTTGGCCAATGCATTAATCTGTCACAGATGAGGAGCAAAGGCTTCTTGCATAGAAATTACCACTGATCTATTATAATGTCAATTTACAAAGAGCAATAATTCGAGTGAAGCAAACTAATTGTACCATTCTCATGTCCTCGTGCATTGATTGTGATCATTCAGCTAAACCTAGACTGAAATAGCATTTCACTCGCTAGAAGGAAGTCATACATCCCACCTGTTGTTGCACCAAAGGTGCAGTCAGCCCCGTGACAAAGATAAAGGTTTTTCCTATAGACTACAAGTACCTATTCACTTTCCTCTAAAGAGAAGGTTTCTAATGTGCCACTACTACACACACTGTTCAATTCAGAAGGCAACGTCCATTAGTTTCTTCAATAATTTTCATTTTATCATTTCAAAGAAAACAAATATGAGTTTACTTGCCCCTACAACCTTCCGTCTCTAGCATCCAGACCTTTATGGATTCCTTTTTATCTCACTGCTAAGTAGAACATCCATTTGACTTAGTTCATTTTGTAATAACATACACACATCTACTGCACAAATTGCCATCAAAAGTTTACATTTTTCCTTTTTAAATAAATTCCATTTATACTGAATTAGGAGTTTTTCATCTCCCAACCAACCATAAACACCTGTAGATTAATATTCACGTGAAGTACAACATAGATGGGAGCATAGGGCCTTACCTCGGGGTTACAAAGTAGATCCAACAAAAAAAATAAACTAGGGAATACTCCTCTTACACTGAAAGCATATAAGCCTAACTATCCTTAAAAAACTAAACTTGGAAGCACTACTCCCATTACACAATAAAGACATTCACCGAGATAACCTACCAAACATACCTACAAGTAAACACCAAGCACTTAATAAAATAGCTTTAAGCACTCCAAAAACATGCAAAAGCCACCTATGCATACTGTTGCTACTCGCTCACATATGTAATTGCACACTTAAATTACTACATATATCAGCCATATAATACAGCATATAGTATATTACGGTGTAATATAACATATAGCATCTATACTTGTAAAATACAACAGCACCATCACCCACCCTACCCTGCTACGTCACCACAATCACCTCCTCCCTTCACTACCACGCCCCCCTGTTTCACTGCCAAAAATGGTGGTGTGGCGGTGGTGTAGCGGGGTCCGGTGAGTAAGATGAATAGTGATTTATTTATTTTTGAATTTTTTTTTTATGAATTGTTTATTTTTATCTTTTTAATATTTTAATTAAGAGTAAAAAAATGACCATTTTACCCTTGATAATTTTTGAATTTGATGGTCAAAGGAGTTGATTAAAGGAGAATGGGATGGAATCCGTCAATTTGGATGAATGCCGCCAAATTATCACACGTTGGGGACACATGTTGAAAAAGGGGTGAACATGGAAATGCAGATAAAGGTTAAGGATGTTTATCAATTTGGATGAATGCCGCCAATTTATCCTTCAATCCCCTCTGACGGGTAGTTAACCACCCAGGGACCTCTCTCTTTTTCTGCACAATGTTAACTAGACTTAGACAATCTAACTCCACAAGTATGAGTTTATTTTGCCAGTGCTTACAGGAAACCAACTCTCCGTGCAAAGCAATGCCTTCACTTTAGCTACAAAGCTAGTGTTATCATCACAAAAGTTCATAATAAGAAAACACCATTTTCCCTCTTGATTTTGTACAATTCCCCCTCCTCCAGCTTGGTCAATCGACATCCATTAGTATTCTATTTGTATTTGCCCAGACCGACCTTAACCACTTGATCATTTTTGTTAAGAATTAAGCTACTTCTATATAAAAATGGTATACAATGAATTATATAAAATGATTGGATGAAAAAGTTGACTGTGTTTTAATCTGACAAATGGTAGAGTACCGTGTGGTATTATGTAATCCCTTACGTAAACTTTTATGTACACGTAGCAACATCCTTTTGTTAAAGGGTATTGGCTATACGGCAATCCACCACCATAGTGGACAGCAATTCTAGCTATCTCCTTTCCAGTTTCTTTTGGTAATCAGTCTGGCCTGAACCTTACAAGCCCTTCCACTCTCCAAATTATCCTTAATGCATTCGCAGGAACATTTTTATATACACAATAATTAAGTTAACCACAATGCAAACAATGGGATTAAAACTCTTAACAGGCCCTTCCCTACAAATTGCCTGGAGAACCTCAAAAGCCTGAAAGAGTGTCCTGATGCCATCAAGAAATTACTTACCCTTCAATTAAAAATTATTAGTTATTATACCTAGATCTATATAATAATATTAACATATCATTTAGTTTCTGAATAGAAGAACACACTAACACGAGGGCCCGCCTCTTGGCCAACATAGA
This sequence comes from Fraxinus cuspidata, assembly GCA_903798385.1. Taxonomy (NCBI): domain Eukaryota; kingdom Viridiplantae; phylum Streptophyta; class Magnoliopsida; order Lamiales; family Oleaceae; genus Fraxinus; species Fraxinus cuspidata. Next base: position 12,554 of record CAIGRP010037718.1, read on the forward strand.
TCAGACAGAGACACATATTGAAATCATATTTTGTAAATGCGTGAAAATACTGTTACAACAGAAATTTTATTCCAATTTCTTCAAACCCTTATTAACCCTAAAACAACCAAAGGCAATTCCACACTCAACCAAATACGCGTATGTCAATAAAAGAATTTCCTCAGAAATTCAACGTATCGATTCTAGATCCTTTACACCTCTAAACCAAACTAACAGGGATTCCAAACAGAGTCCTATTCTCAAAATATAGCAGGAAAATAATTCACACAGATGATTAAACTGTATAGAACATGGAAACAGCAATTAATACGAAGAAAAAACATACTCCATGCTGTCGGGTGCCAGCGTTGATCCGCTGGATCCAGAGACCACGCATGTCGCGTTTCTTGTTCCGCCGATCTCTGTAAGAGTACTGAAGCGCCTTTTCCACTCTCTCTCTTGCTATTCTTATGCAATTCTTAGCTCTTCCCCTGAATCCCTTTGCTAGCTTAAACACCTCCTTCTTGTTCATCTTCAATGCTCCTACTTTCTCTCAAATTACAGTCTTTTTTCTTTCTTTGTGGGTTTTGTATCTGGAAGTGGAATGGGACTGTTCCAAGGGTTTAAGCTCGCTCTCTATCGGCCAATTTTATATTGTGGTCTGTTTACATTTTGGTCTCTAAAATATGGATATTTCACATTGGCCCCTGAAATGTGTACATATTGATCACTAACCCCATTTTACGTTTGTTTGGCCAATTATAATCGTACTTGGAGGTTGGTTTGTTGGCCTATGTCAAATAAAATAAAAAGGGATCACACATTTTGGCTAATGAAGCATGTTGAAAAATAGTTAGAATTGATTTTTATCAATTTTTGATCAAATATTTGGATGGGTACGGCTGCTCAAATTTTGCGAGAAATGGCTCGCCAAGTAGATGAGTTTGGTATATTTGAAAGTCAAAAATTATTTTGAATGAATGAGAAATTAGTGAATGAAGTTAGGTTAAAATCATAATTTTTGAGTTAAAATCAGCGTGCAACGGTACCCCTGTTGTAGACGCTTGAGCAGCATGTTGGGTGGCTAGCGAACGGCCACGAACATGTGTAGCTTTTCGAGAACAAGTTCAAGATCGGGTTATGTCACTTCGTGTGTATCTCTTCAACTTTTATAAATTGGACCATTACGTGATGGTTTCATTCATTTCCATTTTATGTGATAAAAGCATCACATAATATCATTAACTTGCCAAAATACTGCACCAAAATCTTGTTCTTTTTCATATAAAAAGGAGTACGAAACTTCGTTCAATTAATCATTTCTTATGATTCGAAGTGCTGCCTCCACAAGAAGTTGATCATTATATCTTGGGAGACAAATCACCGTCGGCACCTGTGCGGGAGAGGACAAAGAATTCAATTCTTGCTTCGATCTTCTTGTATTTATTCTTTAAATTGTGTTTGTTCAAATTTTATATCCTTTTCACCGGGGTTTAAACTTTGATTCAATTAATAGTAAGGTGTGATAAGTTCATACCTCATTTATTACTATTAAGAAATCACTTTATCGCTTATTATATTCTACAGAACATATAGGAATGGACAGAAATATATGTATCGGCGTTTTCTCCTTGGTTGCAGGGGATCTAGAGAACAACAAATACTTGAAGGTTTTCTCACTAGCGTGGGGGCAACACAATTTATCGACTCTTAGCTATTTGGAGGTTTTAGCATATGTTTGAGCCCCACATTTTGAGAATAGCTTTTATAAAAAGTGATTTTTTTTTTTAGAATATATGATCAAAAAGCAAAGAAAAATTTGTAAAAAATTTTTTACTGAGAGAATGTTGATTGAAAATGAATTTTTAAGAAAAAAATTATAAGTTTTAAGGAATAAAGTTCAAACAAGGGCAACCAAGATTACTAGTCAACTAATGTTATTCAGTCTCATAAGGTCTAAGAATCGGCCTAAGTGGTAACTAAATGATATTAGATTATAGATTTATTAAAATGCAATGTCATATAATTTACTTAGTTTGATCTGTGAAATGTGATCACTTATACTAGCGCTTTAATTGATACTATATAGCATTATTTTTATTAGTCTATTCCAACGCCAATTCATCAACTCTAGCTGTTTAGAGGTCTAAGAGATAATTGGAAAACTATGTGACAATTACAAGGCTACTTTATAGATATTATTAATATTAATGAAGTCAAAAATTGATAAAATGTGTGTGGAATTTACCATAATTTATAAAGGTAATTATTTTCATAAGATAATAATATTAATTCTCACGTAATCTTAGGTCTCTGATGGAATAAATGACATAACGTTCTTGTTATTTACGACAATGTCAAGATTTTATTTAGTAAGAAATCGGGTGAAGAGACACTTAAATTAGACCAAACATTAATTAGTGAAAAAATTTGAACACTAATTAGAAATGATTTTTCTTGCTGGGGATTTAATCATGCCAAGTACTCTTTCTATTGAAATTTTGCCCCTGTTTGAGCCCATTTTAGGAATTAAATGTGTATTAGAATAATGATTTTTTTGAAGAATGTGTGAATAAAAAATAAGAAAAAATTTCGATTTATGTATAAAATTATTTTATGAGAGAGAATGAGCAATTGAAAATGAATTTTGAAAAAATGAAAGCCGATATATTCACGTAGAACAAGTTATACCATTGCAACCTAGAAAGTAGGCAGGGATGGACTAGGACGATGGGGGGTGGGGGGGGGCAGATTTTCTTATAATTTATTTCATTTGCTTATGTGATTTTGTTATTTTATTAAGTCCCTATTTGGTGCCATTAAAATCTAAATTAAAATTCATAATTCATTTCAACCACATATTTTATGGGTAGTAAAATTTTTCAACCACACATTTCATCAACTTCTATCAAATTTTATTAAAAATCCGATTTTAATATCCACTAAACAATGGCGAAATTAAGACTTTATAATTACTTTTAGAAAATGTGAAGAACGTAAGTGCAATATGATTGCAGTACATTGAAGATATCTTTCGAAACCAATTGGAAGTGTGTTTTGTTTTAGTTTTTAATCCTTCCAACTAAGCCTCCGTTTGCCAAATAATTTATAAATTTTAATCAAAGTTAAATATTAATTTTAATCATGCATTCATAATTATTACCCATTATTATTCACACATTTTGTTGGATCTACTACTATTTCTCTTTATAAATTTGTCAAGTCGATTGCCGTCAATGCTCATTTTAAAAATCTCCAAAAAGTGCAGATATCTCAAATTATAAATTTTCCAGCATCGAAATTTTAATTTATAAGGAATTTTACAAATTATATTATGGTGTAAATGCACTTTACATGCCATGTTTTATAAATTTACATTTTGCATGCTATATTTTGCATAATCTATAATATAATATATTAAAGTGAATTTTTTCTTCATCCTTTGCATTGGAAGAATAGACTAAAAAATTGATATAATTCAACCCAGGATGATAAAAAGCTTAACACCTCTCATTCTTATTCCTTTTTCAACGAAAAAAATTATTTTTTGGATTATTATATCCTTACTATAATTCAACTACTTTAATAAAATATTACTTTTTCATTTTTCAATGTGTATTTAATTATTTCAATAATACCATACTTTTCGTTTTTTAATATGTATTTAATTTATTAATCATTTGAACCATGTTAACACATTATCATTAATTATTTTGTCAACTATTTAGTTATAATAAATGTACAATTGACACATTCATTACCTTAATTTTCATTTTTCAGTATGTATTTAATTTATTTAACCATATTTGATAGATTCATTACTTTTTCATTTTTCAATATGTATTTGATTTATTTAATCATGTGAAAAATATTATCATAAATTATTTAGTTATGATCAATGTTCATTTGACAATTTATTCAACTTGATTGGATGGTAAATTAAATCATTAATTTTTTTTTAAAACAAAAGATGAATATTTTTAGCGTTTTATTCCAATTGATTTATTCAATGAATGTTAAGAAATGAAGAAGGAAATGCGAGGACATAATGCGTATCTATAATAAATAATTTCAATTGATATATTCAAAGTGTTGAAGTTTGACCCAAAAAATTCAGTTAGGTTTTGATGGATTAGTTAATGTGGTTCTTGAAGAGGTCAAAAATATAGATCAATGAATGATTTCGACGTTTTTTCGCCCGTTTCTTGCCAATCACCCGCTCGATTGCTCAAAGCAAAGAGATGGTGCTCGTTTACCATCAACATGTCGCTCAAGTGGTGGGTGCGCCGCTTACTCAGCGCCTAACGTGTTTTGCGTTTTGAAAGTAGCGAGTTGGCGCTAGCTTAGCACTTGTGATCCATTTCGCGTTTTGACGAATTTTTCGATGTTTTTTTTCCATCTTTAGTACTTTTGTGTGTGTGTGTGTGTGTGTTTTGATTGCTACTTTATATTGTGTCATATAATCTCGTAATTAATCCCTAACACAGTACATATTAAGTGAATATAAAGAAATGATGGTATTCGTTGAATGTTCAGTTCAGATCAAAATGGTAAATGAAGCGACTAGTCTAATTGACTTCATGAACTATTTAAATTGTTTTCACAAACTAGTTTGTATTTCATTTGAATTAAAAGTTCATTCTATAGAAATAATTTGTATTAATCATTTTTTTATATTCTCACATCTTCAAATAATATGTTTATAACACCCATAAAGCATTTTTGAATAACATGCAGCGTACATTCAACTATGACAAGTGGTTACAAAAATCACTATTTGCCAAATAAAATTTACCTTCTGAAAATTTTATTTAGCTTTAGAATGGACCATGGAAAAGACTTGGAGGTGAATTTTAGTAATTTTAGTATCAAAGTTAAAAGCCTTGCACATAATATTAAGAAATTTGATGACAAAGATCTTGCTGTGATTTTATTAAATTCATTACCTAGCTCTTATAAAGATATTAGGAATGCAATAAAATACTCAAGGGATAAACTGACACAGGACATAGTCATTGATGCTTTAAGAGCTAGGGGATAGAAGATAGAAATGAGTCTAAATCTAACCATAGAGAAGAAAGTTTGTTTTTAAGAGGAAAGACTGAAAATAAAGAAAATAAATTTCAAACAAAGAAAGGAAAATGTAAATCCAAAGGTAGATCAAAATTTAGATATAAGAGCAATAAGAAGTGCTACAATTGTGGAAAATTGAGACACTTCGAGAGAGATTGTTATAAGCTGAAAATGAAACAAAAAGAACAGAATAATAGGGAGTTAAACAACAATACAATTGAATCTGAGTTTGATAATATGTATGTTATGAATGTAACCAGTGCAGAGATTAATAAGGAATGGATTTTAGACTCAAGACGTACCTTTCATATGTGTCCTATTAAATCTTGATTTTATAATTATAAAGATATAGAACCTAGGAAGGTTCACATGAGGGACAATAACTCACAGACTATTGTTGGAATTGGTGAAATTGGCATAAAAAATGTATGATGGCACTATCAGGCCAATTATGAATGTAAGATATGTTCCAAATCTGAAAGAAACATTATTTATTTAGGTATTCTTGAAGATGAGGGACATACCTTCAAATCTGACAACAAATTATTGAAAATAAAACTGAACTGTGGCATAAGAGAATGTGACATATATGGAATAAAGGGCTAAAATCTTTAAGTGACCAAAAGTTACTTGGGAAAGATTTAACTGAGACATTTGACTTTTGTGAAACTTGTGTATTAGGCAAATCTCACAAAGTGAGTTTTGAATATGTTCATGCTGACTTATGGGGACTTGAAAGCCATCCCACATTTGGTGGTAATAGATATTTTTTTATCTATTGTTGATTATTCTTCTAGAAAATTTTGGTTTATCCTTTAAAGATTAAATCAAAAACTTTTCAGAAGTTCAGAATATGGTTAAAAATGGTTGAAAACCAATCAGACGGTAGGTTAAAAAATCCAAGAACCAACAATGATTTTAAGTTTTGTAACTTTGAATTTGACAATTTCTGTAAACAGAAAAGGATCATAAGATATAGGACTATTAAACATACAAATCAACAAAATGGGGTGACATAAAGAATGAACGAAACTTTAATGAATTAGGTTAGATGTATGGTGGTCATTTCAAGGGTTGCTAAATGTTTTTGGGCTGAAGCTCTGTGTACACATATCTGATAAACATATCACCTTCTAGTTCTGTTGGATTTAAAACTCCTCAAGAACTATGGGCTGGAAAACCACCAGACCTATCTTACATCATGGTATTTGGATGTGCAGCTTATGAACATCTAACTGAAGGGAAACTAGAACCGTAGGGCAACAAAATGTGTTATGTTAGAATACCCTGAAAGTGTAAAATGTTACGGTTGTAGGTGTTAGGAGTCCAAGGCATTAAAATGATTAACAATAGAAATGTGAAGTTTAGTTAATCTAAGATGCCATGCTAAAAACACAAAGCCGGTACTTCCAAAGAATCTGAAAATAATAAGACTCAAAATGAGGTGAGGCTGACCAGATTGAGAATCCCTCAATCTGAAAATAATGAAACTAATAACCCCACACCTAAAAAACATGGAGAGCAACCTGATGAAGGTGAAGTTGGAGAATCCCAACCTCAGTTTGAAACCGAATCTGAAGGTCAGGTTGACTCCACTTTGAACATTTCCATTCAAGACTACCAACTAGTTAGAGATATGGAAAGAAGACATGTGAAGCCTAACCCTAGATATGAATCTCAGAACCTTACAGATTTTGACTTGATTTCTGGTGAGGTCATGGAACAATCTGAACCTGCCTCTTATGAAGAAGCAGTGAGGGGACCAAAATCTGGAAACTGGAAGAGGGTAATGGAAGAAGAAATACAATCTTTAATTGAAAATAAGACTTTGAAACTAGTTGTGAAACCTAAGAATCATAGGATTGTCCAATGTAAATAGATTTACAAATTTAAAGAGGGAAATAATCCTACTGATCCCTTAAGGTGCAAGGTCGACTTGTTGCCAAGGGTTTACCCAAAAAGAGGGTGATGAGTGTATTTCACTTATATTTTGTATACCATCTAAATTTGATATTTAACTAGTTTCTGTGAGTTTTAGAGCGTTTGGCGATCCCAGATCTATTACTAAAAGGCTACGAGGTAATGTGTGTTTTTATGTTGTGATATAAGTTGATTAAATTGAAGAAAATAAGCAAAGTTGGCAAAATCGGAGAAGATGACTAAATTGTAAGGTATCCAAAGTTTGGAAACTAAAGTGCAAATATTCAAAAGTCGCGTCGGACCTCACAATGAAAATTCGAGAGTGTTAGGAGTCAATTGGATGAAGAAAGAAGTCAATGGGATGAAATATAGGCAAAGTTTGATCACACATCAATTTCCAACCGAAAATGTTAAGCTCCAGATTTTCAGTCTCACGTTGAGACTCATTTCTAGCATAGAAAAAATTCGAATTGGAAAATGATATTTAAAGAAAAGTTGTAGCCCTTTGAGTTATCTTTTCAACGCATCTTGAATAGCCTCATTCAGACATCAAGAGAAAATTTTATGATAAAAATATTGAAAAAATGAGCAATGCTTAATTTCCATCTGAAACTGGGCGCCGCAGTGCCAGTGTTGCTGAAACTGGGCGCCGCAGTGCCATGAATGTGGCGCTGCTGGGCGAGAAAAAGCATTTTGATTTTTTTCAACTCTTTTCTTGGCCCAACACGACTCCAACCCTTTCAAAACTTCAAAATACTATAAATAAAATTTTTAAGACCTAATTCTAGGGGGGAGAACGATTCAAGAGGCAAGGGGGAATTCAACACAATTCTTCAAGAAGTCAAGGAAGAAAAATATCAAGAGATTCAAGAACAAGACAAAGAAGAACAAGAGAAGAAATTGAAGATCTACATATTAATTTTTCTATTCTCTCATCTATGTCATTTTATATGAAAATCATGAGCTAAATTCATCATTTAGGATTTGATTGTAGCAAAAACTTGAGAATATGGATTGATTCATTTAAGTTATTTTTATTAGATTTTCCACTTGTGTTTATTTGTGTTATGATTTTAATACTTTCTATTAATTGGAAACTAATTGAATGATTTGATGCTAGTCAATTCCGACACGGGAAATGGGAGTTTAGTCGTGATCATAAGAATAACACAATATAGGAAATTATAGATTTCGAGAGAAAGTATAATTCCTTGAAGCATGTTCCGTTTAAGAACCACGAACCTGATAAATTTTATATTTTAATTCGGAATAAAGATATTGAAATTGAAATATAGGAATAGTTTTTACTTGACACTCGAGAGATGGAGTAAAATTACGTTAGGATTCTTGCTTTTAAACTTTGGAAAATTGCTTAGAAATAATTAATTTAATTGAGAATCATTTTGATAGTTATGTGAAATCATAACCCTATGATTTCTCACTTGATTATTCTTCTAACTTGCGTTTATTTGTTGAATTCATCACCATATTAGTTTAAAAACATTGATTATAACATTCATTCATCTAGATAAAATAGAGACTATATAATTATCGTGCTTAGTATAAATTTGAATTACATTCCCTGTATGTTCGACACTTTAACTCCATTATTATATTACAAAACTTGATATCATACACTTACAGCATAAATCACGTTATAGAAAATGTGTGACAAGTTTTTGGCGTCGTTACCGGAAATTTTTTTATTTGATTTTTACTAATATTATTACCAATTGGCCTTTGTTTTAACTTAGATTTTCTTCGATTTTGTTAATTTTGGCTACCTACTCTGATCTCTTTGGTATTTTTCAGGTACAATTAAATAGTATATGCATGATTCTAACAATGATAAGAGAGCATAACTATCACAATAAGTAATCTCGACATGGATAAAAACTATGTGCTTGTAGAAGATATCTTTTGTCAGTTTTTCTGTGGGATGCATTAAACTGAGCACTATTTACATATAGCACCGGCTCTCGTACAGAAAAACTTCTAGGGTTCATACAATATTTAAGATATCGAAAACAAGCAATTGACAAATATGATGAAGACTACTTGCCTTTGGGAGATTATATATTTGTCGATTGGGATGAAGACATCGTACTTGTGGGAAATGGTCCTCCTCTATTGAACGAGAGGGTAATTACAAAGTACTATAATAAACTCGCCAAGTTGGAAGAGCGCAACATGTGTATTGGAGATTGAAGTTACTGAAATGAATTCAAAAAGTGGAAATACAATCCACTTGAAAGAGTTGAAAAGAAAGCTTTCTTATTGCCCATGGATCGATTTGTCAATCCGAAGAAATTTCAAAGACCATAGAGGAGCTTAAAGTGAACGACAACTTGATCACAAAGGAACCAAATGAAAAAGTAGAAATCGATGAAGATGAATGCAATGTACATTCATCCAAATTCATTGATTGTATAGAAATTGATTTTGTGATTAAATCCGATGAGAAAGTTGAAGTCTACGTTGTTGAGTTTGAATTGGATGGAATGGAAAAATTCTATTACATTGAAAATGACAATGTCGAAGTCTGGAAAAATAACGAAGATTGGAGAAAAATCAAAAGAAGCAAAATGAGCAAGTCATCAAAAGCTTTTTCAAAGTTCCATGATGCGGATTGCCAACGTCAAGTTAATGACATTAAAGAGTCACTTCTTGAGATGCAACCCAAGCTTACTTCCCTTCTATTTATTTTGTTTTCGATTTATAGGATAATTTAGTTTATTTTACAGTTTATTTAGGAATCATCATCCATATCCCGTCTTACCCTGGGTCCTTAAGTAATTAAGTTGGTTATTAGATGTTTAAACTAAGTAACCCAGTTCCATATATTTAATATCTAAAATTTGATTTTTCAATAACATAACGTCACGAAATACTCAAATCAACATTAACAAGGAGAAAATAGGATAAATTTCAAATTTGGGGGAGAAGTATGACAAACATCCATCAAATCCAACATAATAAGCACCAAAATGTTATATGCCCTAAAGATAATTCAGGGAAACCTCCTCACTTTTCTTTAATTTTCCATTGGTGACAATGTTCATTTTAAGTTTGATGGTATATTATAAATTATCTAATTCCCTAGTTTTTTTTTTTTTTTGTGATTTTTGTGCATGTTTTAAATAAAAATAATTTCTTTTTGTTTTGCATGCTTGTGTGAGTTAGATAACGTTGTCGATAATGATGTCTATTATTGAAGATATGTGTTAGTTTATGGATCATGAATAGGTTATGTGTTTTAGTTAAATTTTTTTTTTTTTTTGCTTATTCATGCGGAACGTGAGATACCTATGAACGCGAATTGATTGTAGCATTGTAAATGAATAGGTTGATCCATGTTTATAGGTTGAAATAGAGAATTATATCCTTAAACCAAATCTAGGAGTTTTGGGTGGTTGAGCTGTTGTAGGGAAATTTGGAGATAAATGTGGATTTCATGTATGCTAAAGTTTGTATGGATTGTCTAAGACTAATATTATGAAATTGGGTGAAAACCTAAAGTTATGGGTAAATTTTCAAGAATGAGTGTTTTATAAGGGACATTGTACTAATTACAGGAAAAAAAAACTGTTGTGAAGCTACCTTAAAAGATTCCTATGAGGACAACTTTAATAATCTCATTGTGAAATGTTTTTTCGTCGCAACTATGACTCGAGTGAATAAGTCTATAAGTATTTAAAACATGATTCCCTAAAGTCATCTAACTTGGAAGCTATCGGCCTAAAACTTGTTACATGGATCATTTAGAAAGCTTAATGGAGAAACGTTCGTACATAAGCTAGATTAAAGAATATTGCATGAAATAGAAGACGCATCACATGCTTTGATTAAACTTCAAACACTTGTTTTAGAGGATTAGATCTTTGATAATGGATTAGTAACTTAATTGATTCTTGGATGCAGTCAAAAATAAGGAGAATATTCATTTGTTAATGTGTGAATTGTAATCAGTAACATCTACCTGTAAGGAGTAGTGATTTGTAAACCAATATTAGATTATGCCCTAAGGAAAAGAGTGAAAAGAAATTAAGTTTAGGGGAGTGTGAAACCAATGAGTCGAGTAAGAAAATATTTGACTTTTTAAGTCGAGAATTGGATCAACTTATTATTGTACAACGTTGCACTTAACTCTTCATACACACATCCGTTTTGCATTGAATATGTGAGAATTTAGCTTTTGCATTATAGCTTTGATGTGGTTCATAATTGATATTATGCTTTCAATTATGAGCTATGAAGGCAAACTATCTAACTAAATTTGTTTGTGTGTTTTATTTTCTTAAATTTGTTTGTTTATGTGTGAGTGTGAGTGTATGTGTGTGTTAGTTTTTTTGTTAAATGTTTGCTTGAGGACTAGAAAAGTATTATGTTTGAGGATATTTAATGAGTGTATTTCACTCATAATTTAGACATCATTTAAGCTTGACATTTAACTAATTCTATGAGTTTGAGAGAGTTTTAATATGTATTTTGATGTTGTGATATATGTTGATTAAATTGAAAGAAATAAACAAAAGTTGGCAAAATTGGAGAAGATGGCTAAATTGAGAGATCCAAAGTTCGAAAACTAAAATACAAGTACTCAAAAGTTATGTCGGACCTCACAATGAAGAGTCGAGAGTGCTGGGAGCCAATTGGATGAAGAAATAAGTCAAATGGGTGAAATATAGGCAAAGTATGACCACACATCAATTTCCAACCGAAAATGTTATGCTCCACATTTTCAGTCTCATATTGAGACTCCTTTTTGACATAGCAAACATTTGAATTGGAAAATGATATCCGTAACAAAGTTGTATCCCTTTGAGTTATCTTTTCAATGCATCTTGAATCGCCTCAATCGAATAACGGGAGAAAAATTTATGATAAAAATACTGAAAAACACGCAGTGTTAAATTTTCATCCACGATTGTGGCACCGAGGCACCCATAAGGGAAAAAAGCATTTTGATTTTTTTTTTTTTTTTTACTCTTTTCTTGGCCCAACACGACTCCAACCCTTCCAAAACATCAAAATACTATAAATACAATTTTTAAGACCTAATTCTAAGGGAGAGAACGGTTCAAGAGGCAAAGGGGAATTTAACACAATTCTTCAGAAGACAAGGAGGAAATATATCAAGAGATTCAAGAACAAGACAAAGAAGAACAAGA
>CAIGRP010037735.1:0-12271 GCA_903798385.1 Fraxinus cuspidata
ATAAACAATTTCAAATGGAGTATAAGAAGTAGTTGAATGCGTGGCCCTATTATATGAAAATTCTACGAATGGCAAGAAATCCTCCGAACTCTTCAAGTTCTTATTGACCATAGTTCACAATAGTTGTATCATAATCCTATTAACAATTTCAGTTTGCCCATTCGTTTGTAGGTGACAAGTTGTAAAGAATAATAGCTAGTTACTAACTTATCCCACAAAACCTTCCAAAAATGACTAAGGAACTTAACATCCCTATCCAATATAATACTCCTACGTACCCCTTGTAAGCATACTACTTCCTTAAAGAATAAATCTGCAATATTAGTGGTGTCATCAATTTTATGACATTGAATAAAATGAGCCATCTTACTAAATCTATCTACCATCACAAATATTGAATCTATTCCTTTTTTAGTCCTAGATAACCCAACACAAAGTCCATACACATATAAACCTAAAGCTCACTAGGAACGAGTAATGATGTATACAAACCTTGAGGTAAAACTTTAGATTTAGCCTTTTTACAAGTGATCTATCTTTTTACAAACCCGTTCAACATCAACCTTCATCTTAGGCTAATAAAAATGTTCATCTAGCATCTGTAAGGTCTTCTTAACTCCAAAATGACCCATTAGACCTCCATTATGTGTTTCATGTGCTAATAATTCTCTCATTGAATATTTAGGAACACATAACTTATTTTTCCAAAATAAATACCCATCATGCTTAAAGAATCTATCCATAGCACCCGTATCACATGATTAGTATATATTAGAAAAATATGGATCATTAGCATACATTTCCTTAACATATTCAAATCTCAACAATTTGGCATCTAAAGAAATTAGAAGTACGTACCCCCTTGACAAATCATTTATTATCACATTTTCTTTATCTTGTTTGTACCAAATAATATAAGGAAATATCTCAATGAACTCCATCCACATTACATGTCTCTTGTTTAGCTTATCTTGACCCCTTAAATGCTTTAAGGACTCATGGTCGATTTGAATCACGAACTCCTTTGGCCATAGGTAATGTTGCCATATTTCCAAAGCTCGAATGAGTGCATACATCTCATTGTCATATGTAGGATAGTTGAGAGCTATTAGTCTTTTATCTTGCATCAAAACAGCTTCAATGTCTATACATGAGGCTTCACATTCAATCTCAAAAGTATTGATAAAGTTCGATAGTGATAAAATCAGTGCAGTATACAACATATCCTTAATAGTAATAAAAGCATATTCTTGTTCAACGCCACAATGAAATCCTACACTTTTCTTTACACTTTTCATGAGTGGTGTGGCAAGTGTGCTAAAATATTTAACAAAACGCCTATAAAAACTAACTAAACCATGAAAACTACTTCCATCAGTTATACTTTAAGGTGTTGGCCACTCCTTGATAACTTTGATTTTCTTCTCATCAACTTCAATGCCCTTTGCACTAATAACATAACTAAGAAAAATAATTTTTTCCTTGCAAAATGTATACTTTTTAAAGTTAGCATAAAGTTTTTTTTTTAAGACCACAAGTATATATCTTAAATGTCTTATATGCTCATTTAAATCCTTACTATATACCAAGATATCATCGAAATAAACTACTACAAATTTACCTATATATTCATGTAAGACATGGTTCATTAATCTCATAAACGTGCTAGGTACATCAATAAGTCCAAATGGCGTGACTAACTACTCATATAAACCATACTTAGTCTTAAAAGTAGTTTTCCACTCATCCCATTTTCTCATCCTAATTTGATGATATCCACTTTTAAGATCTATTTTACTAAACATGCATGATCTATGTAAGTCATCTAACATATCATCTAACCCAGGTATAAGGTAGTGATATTTTACCGTTATGTTGTTGATCGCCCGACAGTCTACACACATTCTCCAACTCCCATCTTTCTTAGGCACGAGTAGCACTAGCATGGCACATGGACTTATACTTTTCCTCATATACTCTTTGCTCATCAATTCATCAACTTGCCTTTGAAGTTCCTTGGTCTCCTCAAGATTACTTCGATAAGCAAGCATGTTTGGAATGAAAGCTCCAAATATGAAGTCAATTTAATGCTCAATGCCTCGAATAGGTGGTAACTTACTAGACATGTCCTCCGACAACAAGTTTTCGAAATTCCTACAACAAAGAAATAGCCAAATAGGGGGGAGAGTTTTAGATTCCTCAAAGTTGATGAGCAATTCCTTATAAACCAACAAAATCATACGTCAGTTCTCAACTACTACCATCCTCAACTCACTCCCTTTTGCAAAGAAATTTACTTTCGACTTTTCTCTCCTCTCATAAGACTTTTTCTTTTTAATCTATTGTGGCTCTACTAGTTTTTCCTTATAGTTAGCCACCTCACTATTTACTCTCTTGCTTTATTGTTGTGAAAGATCAACTTCACTCTCCTTTTCTCTCAGTCTTTTTCTTCCTCATGTTTCAATTTATGTTGATCTCGATAAACTTGTGCTGGTGTTAACGCTACAAGAGTAATAGACTTCCCATCTTTAGTAAAGTTGTGTCTATTTTTGTACCTATAATACATCACATTCCTATCATATTGTCATTGTCTCTCTAACAAAATATGTTCGGTATGCATAAGAACTACATTACACATCATTTCATCATGATGCCGCCCAATTGAGAAGCTCACCAACACTCGCCTATTCATGTTAACCTCTCCACATTCATTCAACAATTGCAATTTGTAAGGCCTAGGATGATTTAGCATAGTTAATCTCAATTTCTCAACAAATGCAGCGCTAGCCACATTGGCACAATTACCCCTATCAATAATCATACTACATACCTTGTGTTGATGTGACATCTCGTATGAAATATATTCTCCTTTTGTTACTCGAAGTCATTCACTTTGATTTGAGCACTTTGAGCTCACCTGTAACCAACGGCTCTCCCACTGCATACTTCACTTTCTCACCATCACTAGCGTCTTCCAATTCCGGCATATCATCATATTCACCTTCACTATCACTCACTACTTCTCCATTATCGCGCAAGATCGTGGCTCTTTTGTTTGGACATTGAGAAGCATTGTGTCCCGATCCCAAGCACTAAAAAATTTGATATCCCGATTCCTAGAGGGTTGAGAATCTACGTTGGGTGTAGCTTTGCTAGTAACTTCTTCCCTTCCATTCGGTAGCTCAATTCTACTTTTTAAAATAGCCCCATCACCTTTATTGTTATCCCACTTCGGATTCCAAGATGAGTTAGAACCTGAAGAACTTGATGAATATCTAGCTGTCCCCTTCCTATTCAATTGCCTTTTCACCTTCATAGTTATATGTAGCATGTCTTCCAACTCCATTTAATGTTGCAGCTCCACCACATTAGCTGTCTCCCGATTCAAACCACTTAAAAATCGGACCATGGTGGCATCCCTATCCTCCTCAACATTCGCTTTAATCATAGCAATCTCCATCTCCTTGTGATAATCCTCCTGAATCCTAGAACTTTGGTAGAGGCTTTGCAATTTTTTATGAAACTCCCTATAATAATGATTAGGCACGAACATCTTCGTCATTTTAGCCTTCAATTCTTTTCATGTATTTATAGACCTTTCACGGTTCATCCTCCTAGATATTACTACTTGATCCCACCAAATGATAGCATAATCGATAAATTCAAGTACCACAGTGTTTACCTTATTTTTCTCTGAGTAGTTGTGGGAATCAAATATCAACTATATTTTCTTTATCCACTCCAAGTATGCCTCCAAATCGCTTATTCCTTTGAATTAAGAAATTTTCATTTTGATATTGCCCATACTTCTATCAACATCATCTCTAACAAGATCTCTACCCCTCATTTCATGCCTAACTCCTCTATCCATCATTCTTCCTAATTCGACATAAACCAATGTGTCCTCATTAATGTCACTATTCGCTTTGCATTCACCAGCAAAATATGCTCTATGATCCCGCTTTCCTTGCCTCCTTCCGTCAGGAATTTCTCTAGGTGGTTCCCTACGTAAATTAGCAAGCAATGTGTCTTGCCTATCCAATCTATCTCTCACATCCTCAAAAACCTTCCGAATCATTGTATCAGCTCATCCGATTTGTTGACTTGATTATTATTCCTGGTTAAAGTAGAATCGTTTCTATCCGACATCCTAAATCTAATTTAATATTTGCCTTATGTGTATATGCTTGTGTATCACTCAAATTGGTTTTTTCCCATCTGTTAATCTCATCACTCATCTTTTTCCACTCAATGCTGTCTCGCAAGTGCTTTCAATCTCAATCAAAATCCAATCCCTATAGAGTTTCAAACAAAGATTTGAATAAGAAAAATTGACTCTATAATGACTCAAGAAGTAGAAATTGACACTTTGAATAGAACACTAAGGAAAAATTTAAGTATGTATTTCTTGAATTTGAATTGAATACCTTTGAATTTGAAAATGTTTTACTTAAAAAATGAAATTGTATATTGTTGGTAATTTTTCGTATTTTCCTTACTAGAAACTAGTAAGAAAATAGAAACTGATTTGGATGCTAGATTAGCACACAAACAAGTTTTGAATTTTTTTTTTTTGTTGGTATTTTATGGCTTGGAGGCTTAAAAATGAAGAACACGAAGAACATGATAAATGAAAAACAAAAATATAAACAAAAAGAAAAAAAAATATAATCTTGATTTTAAAACTCTGCTTTGATACCAATTGATGTGAACTCACATAGCAATAGTAGTTACAAAACCCACACAAAATTGATTCAACCTCAAGAAAGTTAAGAATCAATGTTTAAACATAATTCATAAAAAATATTGAACTAAAGAACTAACACAATCGTCAATAATATGTTGACCTCGTGATTACAAGACTCAAGAATTTCACCCGATTTGTTTGAACGCCACAAGAAATAATTTTGATAAGTTCAAAATTAATTGGATGGAGAACAAGAAGAAAACAATAATGATTTGCAATTAATCTCTCAATAATTGTGTGTTATACAATGAAATAATAATTTTATTTATATAGAATCCATGAAACCCTAAAAAAAGAAATTAAACTCTAAAAATAACAAAAGATATTACAACATAGAGTCTTAACTAAAATAGAAGATTGCGCAAAATTTGAAAAATTCGCGATTGAAAATATACTATGCTGATGCATACTGTAAATCTATGCGGTCGCATAGACCATCTGAGCTCCTCTACTATGGGTTCGGTAAAGGGGCATGCGATCGCATGCCCTGAACAACTATGCAGTCGCATAGTTGTTCCTTCCAGTTTCTCCGTCTATTACTTGAATCAAGTTGTTTCACTTCGTTTCATCTCTCATGTCCAACATAAAACTTATCTCTTTTCTTCCCGTGATCAATGTTTCGTCCATCGTGACTTAAGCAAGTAGTCTTATTGCTTCTTTGACCCACTCGCGACTTGGTCATATGCTACGATGAATGGATCCACCCTCGTATAATGGATCACATCATTATCTAATTATTTTATTTGTGTTTTTATGTGTATTAAGTACTTAGTTTTGTTTAAGATGAATAAATATTCAAGTTTGGGGGGCATTTGATAGATGTAATTTCTATATCTAGTCGAGCCATTAAAAGTGAATATTTGGAAGTTAAATTGAATGGACGATGATTGTAAAATATATTCAGGTTTGGATGGCTTTTGATAAAAAAAAAGTGGAAATTGACTAAAGAAAGAAAAAAGGAAGAGTTCCAAAGTTTGGGAATTATATCGCAAATATACAAAAGTTAATTCAGACCAAGAAATAAGGATTGGAGATTGCATGAAATCAATTGGATGAAATTAGAAGATAAAAGACGACTACTACACGAAAAAAGTATTAAAGAATAAAGAGGGAGCAAAGCAAGGACTAAAACGAACATCGTGCAAAGTTAAAGGGTTGTGATCGCAACTCCTCAAATTTAGCCAATAGAATGCAGAACTATTTGCCTATGAAATCGTAGGTTGTATGCATGTGCGATCGCACATGTATATTTTGGACGTGATTTTTGGCCTAATTTTAGCCTCTATAGATAAAGAACTTCCTCCAACATTGCAAGACAACTCTTCTATAATACAATACATAAAATCTTACAATGAAATGAGGCCAATTAATCATTCTTTTGGGAGACTTCAAGAGGCAAGATACAAGAAATCAATCCTTTGACGACCCAATTTATTTTTTGGACATAAAAGCGAAATGTGTAATTGGAGATCAATTAAGAACTATTGAAGAGATTCAAAATTTCGTGATTCGCCTTCTTTTTCTTCATATATCTAGAATCCGAATGATGTCTTACAAATCAAACATGAATTTTGGTAACTGTGTAATGGTAAGCTAGTTTTTCAGCTGCTAAAATATAGATAAACCCTTATTATGAATTTTTAGCCTCTGTTTGATGTCCATTATTTTGAAAAAATTGAGTTTTGAATTGTGATTTTTTTAAGAATGTATGGTTAAAAAGTACGGAAAATTTAGAGTTTACATGCAAAATATTTTATTATGTAAATATATCGTTAAAAATGAATATGAAAATTAAAGAATTTTGAAATAATGGTTGTCAAATATGAGCTTAATGTATTTTTAATATTTTGACGCCCAAATATATATTTATTCTCGAATGATTGTTCTAGGTTTAAAGTTTTTCAATTACCTTATCAATAATTGGATTGATGTATGAATTTTATTATATTCGAAATAAATAATAAGATAGATAGCGTGTTATAACAATCGTTGTAAGATCCGATAGATGATATAAATATACCCTTTCGCATGATTTCAATAGAAGTCTGATAGAGGATATAGTTATATGTCAATAAAAATATAACAAGAACAAAGTTCAAAAAGGCCAATCTCTAACTCAGCGTAAGTTATTCACTTGAATTTTAACTTTATTTTAATAGCGAAGTCAGTCACTTGCTACCTTTTGAAATGGTAAAGTTTTAAGCGATAGTTAAATCGTGAAAAATTTCTACATGGAGGTATGGTGAATTGATTGAATCCCTTTTTGGTGTAGATAAAAATTATTTTTTGGTAAATTCTGATAAAAGTTGATAAAATATATGGTTAAAAAGTCGATGAAAATTATGAATTCGATAAAATATGTGATCAAAATTAATTGTTTATTTGATTAAAATTTTTATTAACCTTTTTAGCTACATCAAACAAGCTTAATAAAATAAAATTTAGTGACTGGATTGAAGTGAATGAATTATAGGCCGGTGATTGATTATTTATGTGGCTTATCTTCTTTGGATGGATTCCTGTAATTTACTAAGGTTCAAAGGATGGTCCCATGTCCCATCACTCACAAAAACAAATGGCTCCGTTCCTGTCCAATCAGAATTTAAATATCCTTTCGCGAATGTGCTTAGGGAACAAAAAAAAAATGAAAAGAACGGGTCCATTTAGCATAAATATACATTTTCAAGATATTTCATTTTCCATAAAACACTTTTTAAATTGTAAATTTGATCTTGAAAAATTGAAACCGTTAATTCACTATCGATAGGCTAGTTCATACAAAAAAATGAGTGATGGTAATGTTTATGCGTGTCTTTGACTTTTACTTCTTTTTTCGCATGGGAAGATCATTAAGCATATTTTTTTAGTCTCATTCTCCAAAAACTCATTTTTTTTCCTTAAATTCATTTTAATCATACGTTCTTTAATAAAATAATTTTACACGTAAACTTAATTTTCTCTACTTTTAATCATATATTCTAAAAAAAAAAAAAATTTACTATTAAAAAATCTATTTTCCCAAAACAGGGCTAGTTAATAACCACACACACAACAGTTTGGAAAGTGTTATGCTAGAGTACGCATACACATAATGGTGCAAGCACGCTATGGGTATATCACGTTCAGTTTGCTGCATACAAAAATGAAGGGTGTCATTGTATGCATGTGCGCTATATATAACCCCCTGTTTGAGCTCCATTATCTAAAATTTCATCTTTTTTTTTTCAAATTCATTTTTAATCGCACATTTTCAAATAAAATATATTGTAGATAAATCAAAAACTTCTTCCTTACTTTTTAATTATACATTTTCCAAAAATTCACTACTACAAATTTATTTTCAACAAAAATGAGGCTCAACACATGGGCATAATAAGAAAATGCAAGATGACATGCATCATTAGACATGGATCTGCAATGCTAAAGAAGTTAAAATATTATTGTTCATTCCAATCGAGTACTACTTATCAATAATGCTCAAAACATATTTATTAATTATTATTGTGGTCCTTGAGTGTATTACAAGGTTAAGCTTGCATATAGTATTAGGTATTAATGTTAAGATCGAGTTTCAAACATCTCATTTGAAAATCAATTGGTGTTAGATGAGGACAGACTAAATATTTTATGATATTCGATCACCTTCAAGTGATCCGACAAATGAATTTAAGAGCAGCCTTATTGCAGTCCAACGAATAATATTATGATTGATTAAAGTGAATAACATTTATAATATTGGTTAAATAAGGTGGATCGTATCCATAAGTTTTTCATTAAAAAAAATACTATTTGTACTATCTTTTTAATCCAACCTAAACTCACCTACTCATTACGAATTTTGTTATCCGACTAGCTTAAGTTCTGAATCTTAATAATGACTTAATCAAATTATGATTATGATCGAGGAGGATCCGAGTCACACGAAGTCTAGTTGTCCGATAGTTCGTTGATGGCTCTAAGATACCATGAGTTGGCGGATCAGCATAAAAATAACAAGTAATCGATAATATTTCCTAATTAAGGTTGTTTTTGGACACGTTTTAATATTTTGGTCATAACTTTGGCTATGATTATCAGAATCGCGCTCATGATCCCAATTCAGAAAGCTCTTTTTGTCGCGCACGTCGTGGTCACCGAGCACATCAATTTTGAGGGCAAAATTCGCTAATTTCCCTTCTGAATCCCTAATTTTTAGTTATATTTTTTCCTTTTTTGGTAATATTTTGTTTGTCTTTTAAACATAGATTACAAACTCGATTTAAGCCCAATTTTTGGGATACTGTTTCTTTTATTACGTACTTTATTTTGTTATGAATATTGAGATTTTGCTATTTTTGGTAAAATTCCGATAATTATGAATTTTTAGCTATATAACCCGTCTCGTGGATTATTTTCGCAGGTTTGATGAATAATAAAGAATTTTCTTGTTTTCTTCGTGTTCTCTCTTACATTTTTCCCTGTTAATTATCTCCTGAATCGAGAGTGCAGAATAATCGCTATTCTATCCGGCGTTAGATTCGAAATCTTACACCTAATTACTTCCCTTCTATATTCATTTACGTCATATTTGTACATTAGACTTAGACAATATTGAACATGATTATAAAAAAATGATGAAGATCTTGTTTGCAAAATACCGATTGATACTCACCCAATCAAGTAGTACTACAATTCTATCTTACAAACAAGTAATTCGCCTTTTAAATTCAAAAGACATTTTTATGATCTTGAAGAGTATAACTAATTAACCCCCGTTTGACAACCATTATTTCAAAAATCTTTAATTCTCATACTCATTTTTAACCACTCATTTACATAATAAAATATTTTGCATGTAAATCCAAAAAAAATTCCTACTTTTTAAACCCACATTCTTTAAAAAGTCATTATTCAAAACTGCATTTTTTTCAAAATAATAACTATAAAACATGGGCTTAATATTGTGTACTTAACATATTTCATGAAGAACAAGCCAACTTTCTATCAACTTGCAGACAAGCACTTTTTTATATATTACCATCCAAGTTATTTAGATTCAATAAGAAAATGTTTGGCATTTTCATTTCTGTCCTCTTCCTATGTCTACTTTTGTGCTTCTTGAATTCATTTCCACGGAAATTTAGGAAATCCCACAAGTTCTTAGGCCATGGTCCGACTTCATACCCAATGATTGGATGTATGATCTCTTTCTACAAGAATCGACACCGTCTATTGGACTGGTACACCGATCTCCTCTCATGTGCACCCACACAGACGATCTCAGTGTCCCGACTTGGTGCTCGACGTGTCATTGTTACAGCAAACCCTAAAAATGTAGAATACATTTTGAAAAAAAACTTTCACAACTTCCCAAAAGGCAAACCCTTCCAAGAAATTCTCGACGATTTTCTTGGAAATGGTATATTCAATGTGGATGGAGATCTTTGGTACAACCAGAGGAAACTAGCCAGCCAAGAATTCTCTGCCAAATCCTTGAGGGATTATGTTGTTAATTCTCTCAAAGAAAAAGTAGACACAAAGTTACTTCCATTGCTGGAATCAGTGGCAAATGACACTAAAAAAACATTGGATATGCAGGATTTGTTAAGAAGGGTCACATTCGATGTTGTCTGTAAAGTTTCATTAGGGTATGATCCATGTTGTTTGGATCATTATTTTCTGCAAAATTCATCTCCCCTTGTTGAAGCCTTTGACATGGCATCGGAGATATGTGCAAGAAGAGGTGCTGCACCAATGTCTGCCTTATGGAAGGTCAAGAAATTCTTTGGGGTCGGGTCAGAAAAGAGGCTTAAAGAAGCCATTGTGCGAATCCACGTATTCGTGGAAGATATAATTCATGACAAGAAGAAAAAATTGAGCGAAAGTAGAGGAGGAGGAGATGAGCAAGATCTTTTATCAAAAATGATATCAGGTATGTTGGCAAGATTTTTTTTTTTTTGCAATAACTTCAGCAATGGTTGACGGTGAGACTTGAACTTAAGACTTGTGCCTACTACGCTTTCATATAATGTTGTCATCTAAAAATACTTAAACGGTTAGAATACATATATTTACTTATACTAGTCAACGTATAACGTTCGTTGCATGTTATTATAAATGCATTATAAGTACCGTAAAATTAATATTTGAATATTCGTGAATAATAATTAATTTAGAATTAATATCAGGGTATATATATGTGACAATGAATTTTAAATTATTTATTTAATTTTCAATAAAGTAAAATTAGATGTTAATTAACATGCATGGACGTGAATAATAAAATAAATGATTAAATATGAAATTCTAATTAACTTATAATTAGAACTAATAACACTGAAATGCATAAATAAATATGAATATTAACTAAATGAATGTAAATGTTGATTAATTGAAAATTAATAATAGGAATTTTATACATTAATAAAAGCACATATGAAATGAGTCAAAAGTATGGTATAATTGAATTATAGTATGGCTAAAATCGTTCAAAAAATTAATTCTCACTTGATGTGATATTTAATTCCAATTAAGTAAAATTATATGTTAATTAGTATACATGGATGTGAATAATGAAATACATTCTTGAATATGAAATTATAATTTTCTTATAATTAGAATGAATAACAGTGAAATACATAAATGAATATGAATATTAATTAAATGAATGTGAATGTTAATTAATTGAGAATTAATAATAGAGAACTCATACATTAATGAAAGCATACAGGTTAAATGTATATTGAAAACGAAAAGTAAAGTATTATTTTGAATAATTGAATTATAGTAGGGTTAGAATTGTCAAAAAAATGTTTCTCACTTAATGTGATATTTAATATATGATATATTTGTCTCCGACAGGTGGCAATGAGGAAGATTTTACGAGAGACACGATGATAAGCTTCATCATGGCAGGGAGGGACACCACATCGGCGGCAATGACGTGGCTCTTTTATCTATTTTCATGCCATTCCGACGTCGAACAAGAGGTGTTGAAGGAATTAGGGTTTGTTGTTGACAATGATAATGAAAAGTTATCACAATATGAGAACTTGAAAGAATTGAGATTCTTAAAGGCTTGCATTTGTGAGTCAATGAGGATGTACCCACCAGTTGCATGGGACTCAAAGCATGCTATTGCCAATGACGTGTTGCCGGACGGCGTCGCAGTCCTTGCCGGAGATAGGGTTACTTATTTTCCCTATGGTATGGGGAGGATGGAGAATTTGTGGGGAAAGGACCGGTTCAATTTCAAACCGGAGAGATGGATATCTGAAATGGAACAAGGAAGAATAAAGGCATTAAAGAATGTGTGCCCTTACAAGTTTCCAGTGTTTCAAGCCGGTCCAAGAGTGTGTCTTGGTAAAGAATTGGCTTTCATTCAAATGAAATACACTGTAGCTTCATTATTGAAGCGGTTCAAATTCAGACCGGCTTCCTCTGACCGGCCAGTGTTTGTGCCACTTCTCACTGCGCACATGGCTGGAGGCCTTAAAGTACTTGTACAAAAAAGGTAAATTTAATATACATACATACATACATACA
>CAIGRP010037737.1:0-11898 GCA_903798385.1 Fraxinus cuspidata
TCAGGAGTTGGAGAAGATGGCTTGATGATTTCCTTGGAAACTACTACTACTTCAACCTTCATTATTATTGCCCAGATAAGAACTCAAATAACGAAATTATTTGAGAAAGAGTAAAATATGACCTGGAAACACTTGGATATATATTACAGTCAGCACGTGATTTTGGGGGAGTGTAATCAAGTAGAATAATGTTGCACCAGTGGTGCTAGATTAGGTGATCGCGTGCATGTTTTGATTTTACATTTAAATGAATTTATCATATAATGACATCTAATTACCACCTAAGCTAGTGCTAAATATCTTGCTCAATCAGGTGGATTTAATTTCTATCTTATAATGTTTCATCTCTTTTATTAATAAAATGCCACTTAGAGTAGAGGAAAGAATTGATTCAAAATTATAATCAATTCTTTTTTTTTTTTTTTTTAGTCCTGAAACGAGCTAATAGAAGCACGATAGTGCTACCAACCTAGTCCATGTCAATTCTCAATCCGAGTCAAGCCTGAACCATAAAAAATTATAAAAGATCGGATGGGGGCAATGCGCACGACACTATGATAGACCGATTCTGGTCCTATCCGATTAGGACCCATTGTCTATTTAGTTTAGAACTTGAAGAATGGAAGCAAATTTTGTTTTAATTAAGCTCATATTTGATGATCATTTTAAAGAGAAATGAATGAAAATAATTTTTTGAAAATTGATTTTTTGAAAAATATGTAATTAAAAAGTACGAAAAATTTTGAGTATTGCTCGCCACTGGGATGTGCTGATTCCGATCCGATTAGGACCCATCTTCTATTTAGTTTAGAACATGAAGAATGGAAGCAAATCTTGTTTTAGTTAAACTCATGTTTGATAATCATTATAAAGAGAAATATGAGAAAATAATATTTTGAAAAGCAATTTTTTGGAGAATACGTAGTTAAAAAGTACAAAAAAAAATTAGTTTACTTATGAAATATTTTATTGTGTGGATGTTTGGTACAAGTGCAATTTCTCAAATTAGCACAGAACATCCACGCATTTCATTGTTATTGTGGAAAACGTCACTATCTTTTATTTTTTAGCATTTTCATCCTTATTTCAACATTTTATTATACAAAATGTTATTTTCATTTATTTTCTCAATTAAAAATTGTGAAATGATGAATATACCCTTCTCTTTAAATAAAACAAAAAGAAATAGAAAAAATTAATTGCAATTATAGTCCCAAATTTTTTTAAAAAGTACAAATGAGTCTCAAATAAATTATTAAAAGGATAATTAGTATATAATATCTCTATCATTCACCGTTATTGTGAAAAAGTCTCTACCTCTTATTTTTTTGGCATTTTTACCCTTAATTATACGTTTGATTGCGCAAACCACAATTTTCATCCAATTTTTCAATAAAGAACTGTGAAATAATGAATATATCCTCCTACTTAAATAAAAATAATAATTTTTTTATTTTTTATTTTGTAATAATTTATTTGAGACTCGTTTGCATTTTTTTTTAAATAATTTATTGGGGACTCGTTTGCAATTTTTAAAAATATTGGGACTATGGTTGCAATTAATTATTTAGTTCTTTTTATTTAAATATGAGGGTATATTCATCATTTCACAGCTTTTATTGAGAAATTTGATGAAAATAGATAGAAATGATAGATTGCGTAATCAAATGTGTAATTAATGGTGAAAATGAAAAAAAGAAAAAAAGGTAAAGACACTTTTTGCAATAATGGTGAAAGGTAGGAACATTATGTGCTAATTACCATTTTAATAATTTATTTGGGATTCATTTGGGCTTTTTTTAAAAAAATTGGGACTGTGATTGCAATTTTTTATCTTTTTTTCCTTTTGTTTTATTTTAAGAGAATTGTATATTTGTCATTTTACAATTTTTAATTGAGAAAATTAATGAAAAAGACCTTTTTGCGCAATGAAATATACAAATAAAGGTGAAATGCTAAAAATGAAATGTATTGACATTTTCTACAATAACAGTAAAATGTAGGAACGTTACGTGTTAATTTCCTAATATCTCAATGTCAAGTAAAAGTAGAGGCTGGCCTACTTTATGATTGATGACGTCTGACCACAAACAGTATTTTCCTTCAAGTGTTCATTTAAGTTTTAAATGAAAATTAAGTTGTTTAACGTTTATCCTTTTTTTTTTTTTTAATGAAATCTGAATTATTAATTTGTATACTTTATTGATAATATAATATTATAATTCATTTGAATTTTTTATTTATTGTAATCATATAATCAATAAAAAATTAAATTATAAAATACAAATACATAAATTCACATACATTATTAATTAAAGTAAATTCATCTAAGAAAGTCAATGTAATTTAGCTTTATCGAGTTAATCAAAATTTACTTGCATTTAAATTGTGAGGCTTAGTTTATAAACAAGTTAGTAGACAACTTTTCATAATTTAGAACTTACGTGTAAATGCTAAGTTCTCAAAATTTCAATTCGTCGTTAGAAATAATTCTTTTGAAACATGATTTTAATCTACAAAACATGACAGAAAAAAAAAAAACATTATACTTTGTTCAATACTACATACAAAGTATGTCATTAGTATATAATTAGATTTTATTTTTTTCCCTTGAAATAAGGGAATAATTGTTTAATAGAAAATGAAGCAGTATTTTAAAGCTTCCAAGACCTATCCGCTTAAGGTGGGTTGAATCTTGTTATCTAAAACATTTGACTATAAAAATAAAGGGAATGATGAATCTCGTAATTATTTTCACGGCATGTCCTTCTCTATAGTCACGTCCAATTTGGCTGTAATTTCATCTTTGTCGTCAAGAAGGTCTATCTCCACTTTCTCGTCATTTGGGTATTGAGCTCTATGAAACGCTTCGTCTACATTCTCATTTCTTCTAAGAAAATTTTGGACCAACATTGTTTCCATAACAATCGTTATTTGAGCACGAAACGAGTAACTGAACATCCGATCAAGAATTTTCCATTGATGCGTCCATACACCAGATGACATCTCAATAACGTTTCTAGAGATGAGTGATAAGATTTGAATTACTTTCGGGCATTTCGAAATATATGCCTAATATGATTAGTCTCATTACGAAACTCATGAAAATGATATTTGATATCAAAGCCTTTATAAGGGGGACATATATTCTAATCTATATGCAAAATTCGAGTTCACAAGATAATATTTGCCATGTGTCGACTCCAGAAAATTAACATCTGAACTATATATTTACCTATCGTTCCAAGCAACACAAAATTGAAGCAAGTTGAAGTCATACGCGGCAAGCACGTTTTGTGTTGAAATTTCTTTCTGTCCCTTGAAATACTTCCGTTGGTGGCACAACAGTACGACTCTAATATGTGTTCTGGCAATGGCTCCAAAACAATCCTGTTGTCATTATTATTGAAAAAATTAAATTCCTCGGTGTTTGGGTGGTGATGTTCTGGACCTTGATTGTAATTTGATCCGATTTAATTATACGTCGAGCAAACATAACAACAATATGAAGAATAGTTCTGAAGAAATGATTGTGTGCAACAAATGTTTGAAGCGTGTCTATGCATGCCAATATCCTTTGTCGTGTGCTAGAACACACAGAAACATACCGGCCCATTTGTATACATCTATATTAGCTCTCTTCGTAAATTATATTAGTCTCGCAAAATGTGCTTGAAATGAGTAAACAAGGGAGGGTGCATTCGAAATTCTTCAATATACATTTGTAAATAAACATGCAAATTTTGTAACTTGAATAGGTGACCTCTTCATATTGAAAGGAACAAATGCGTGTGTTCCCCAAAATTCCAATTCTAAGGGCGAACCATGCACTCGGATATATGACAGTAATGTAGCCACGTTTGTTTTCATCTTCCAACTGCTATATAAATACCTTACCATCACAGTCATCATCCAAATCATTCGGTTGCAGAATGCAATCGAAGTCGAATTCCATCATTTTGGCAGAATATTGACAATATGTTCTTTACTTATATGCCTAGAGTAAAAATAGAGAAATACAATCCAAAGTTTCAGAGAGAATGTAAACAATAGTTTGAGTAATTGAATGATTGCATAACTAGTTAGAGAAATACGATCCATCATTTTAGCCCTATTTGATTGTAACGAATTTCATGGAAAATGTCACATTCGAGAAAAACAAATTCCACTTTGACTGTTTAATTGCAACGTGGAAATGGAAATCGAATTCCAAAGTACAACCACTTTAATTTTCTTAGTTTTCAAGGAAAATAAATTCCTATGAATTTGGTGGGTTTTTATTTTTCAACTAATATGGAATTAGAATTTCTTTCCACATTTACTTATCAAACGGACTTGAAATGTGTATTTGTATTTGTATATATATATTTGTATTTAGTTATAGCTGATAAAAATTTATGAAATGTGTGGTTAAAAAATTATGGGTCTCATGAAATATCAATAAAGCTCCAAGTATAGAAAAATTTTAACAGAATTGATATCAATGTTGACTGGCCAACTTGATTGGCCTTTTTTTATTATTATGTTTTCCCATCTTTCACTGGTACCACGCAAGTGTTGTATGTCAAAATTTTCTATCAAAATATCTGTAATTATAGCACCATTGACTAAATATATGACCAAAATTAGGCCTTTAGAAATCTTTTTTTTTTAACTCATTTTCAATCACACATTTACCAATAAAATATTTTGCACACAAATTCAAAAAAAAATTACTTTTTAATCACACATTAACCAAAAAAGCTCTTTTCAATGGATACCGAAAAGATAATTGTTAACTTAACTTCAATTAAAATCTAGAACCATGTTTCATAGAAAATAAAATTTAATTTTTTTGTTAAACTCAAAGTCAATAATTAATCTTCATCAAGTAGATATTAGATTTTAATCCCTACCGAACAAGGGGAATATTCTAGAGAAAAAAAAATAAAAGCAATATTCTAAAGCTTGATAGGAGTGATAACTTTTATAATAGGGGAACTTACAAAAATATTTAATTACATGTTTGTCAATTAAAAAATGTCTAATTTTGATAACTCTTGCAAAAAATGGTCAAATTTAGTACTAAATTGTCTATTATAACTTTAATGAAAATGAAGCAATTTTTTTTCAATTGGTCACGAATTTCAAAAAGAAGAAGTGGCTTCCATAAAAAGTTACATTAAAATGGCATTCTCGACATTTTAAAAATTGTTATCGACATTTGTACTATGCTTATCTTGATACTTCATTTCGTTAGAGCGAGATTTCATTCCAAACATGAGAGTTCTCTATATTTCATAAAGTTCTTGCCATTTGAAATGTAGTTGTCGATATTTAATACATGTTTCAATGAAAAATATATCATTTATTGATGTGTCAAAATTTTATTGTCCAACAAAATTTTTAATTGTATGCACATTTTTGTCTTTAGTGTGAAATTATAAATTGTTAATAAGGATATTTTGGTCTAAATATTGCAAAATAGACATTGAATAAGTTTTGCGCATATTTATAAATGATCATGCGAAAGTGGACATTTCTTGTAATTCCCTCTTTATAACATGAGCACACTCGTGATTCAGGCAGATTGTTTCTGGTCCCCCTAATTATCAAATAGTATTTAAGTGAATCATATCCAACTTGTGCATTCATTCGCAATCTTTATTTGGAAATATAAAAAATAAAATATTTAATATTTTAAATAGTGATATTTAGAAGAATTGATGGATAAAATATAGAAAAAAAAAATTTTGAATTTATGTGTAGAATATTTTATTATATGAATGTATGACCGAAAATGAATATTTAGAAGAAAAAAATTATCGTCAAATTGGGCTAAGTTCCATTCTATCCCCTTTATTTGAAGAACGAACTCGTCCGTAAGTTCCAAGACCTTTCCGCAGGTCGAATCTTGTTACTTAGATACAAAAGATTTTTATCAACTTTTTGTCAGTTAGAATAATATTATCTATCGATGATAAGCTTATGTGTCAATTAAGCCTATGTTTGAGAGTCAATATTTCCCATAAGCTCGTTCCCTTTACATTTTTTGTGGGTTTGAATACATAGCATTTCTTGAAAAATAATTATATTCACACCCAATTTTTAATTCTCACATCACATTTTAATTGCACTTAATGTTTTTAATCTTTTATCACTATAACATTTATGTCCTTAATAATTTTTTGTCATTTTTATTCTCAAATTTTCATTAGTTAACAAATTTTGTATTTGATAACAATTTTTATCCAAAAGTCTGTTGAAATAGTATAATCATATTTTAAAAACAAAATCTTTTGATATTAGATCATTATCAAAGATGAGACGTATTAATTAATGAAATGTTGAATATAATAATTCGATAAAAGGAAGTTAAGAAAATAATTTCTACCATAAGCAAAGATTGAGAAGTTTAACTGCAATTAAAAATGTAGTATCTCAAATGAAAATTGATTCCACATCCCTATTTCATATAATGAGTGGCTAGAAAATATGAAAATCTCCGGAGTCCCACCTTTTTTATTGAGGACTCATTTTACCACATGGGTTTTGCCACCTGAGAATGACCCAATCACAAAAGAAACAACCAAAAATTCAGTGGGCCACCATTTGCACTTATAAATCACCATTAGATTTAAATATTGTCCCTTCTTCAAAAATAAACATTGAACCAACAACATAATGCTGTCACTGGACATCGACAATGAGAAAATCTTCAACGTTTTATTGGAGGACTATTAATTTAGTTTATAATGTTTATTCAAGTAATTCTGTTTTATTGGAGGACTATTAATCAAAACTCAAGTGGCCATTATTTACAAAGCTAATTGTTTTTTAAATGTGGTTTGTTTTAATGTCACTTTCTTAATGAAACCTAAAATGTTAACTACTTTTGTATTTAAATGGATTTACAACAAATGTACATGTTTGTCTCCTTTTAAGATAAAACTCTTTTATTTTCATATTTATATTCAACCATTCATTCACACAACAAAATATTTTGTACGTAAATTGTCCATATGTTTTAGTTAAGATTTTCCCAACGTTTTATTGGGGGACTATTAATTTATTTATAATTTATAATGTTTATTCAAGTAATTCTGTTGTATTAAAAGACTATTAATCAAAACTCAAGTGGCCATTATTTTCAAAGCTAATTGTTTTTAGATTGTGGGGTTTTTTTTTTTTTTTAGTACTAAAACCTATTTAATTAACCAATTTTTCTCAATTGTTCATTTCAATCATAATATGCCAGTCAATCAAATTATTTTAAGAGTAGTTATGACTGGACAGCTTAACAAATTTGTGTTCTACAATATATAATTTATTAAATAAAGATGAACACGGATATAACACTGTAAACCCCTAAGAGAAACATCCACGGACCCCATGCCACAGGTAAAATAATCCACTATAAAAGAATAAAAAATACAATAGCTTCGGTTTAGTGATTTCGGGAAATTAACTAAAACAATTGAAAGCAAATAAAGAACAACTCACTCGTTTTCTTATTCCTTCTGACTTGTTGGAGAAGTGGAATCAAACCCTCCAATCTTGACTTTATTGTCATTTCACTATTGTATTAGATCACAACCCCCATTTGGATCAAGATTCACCAATCTTAACTTACGCTAACTAGCTCGATCTTTAAGCAGGATTATATCATTCACACACAAGTGTGTTATCTGCAATTACGATTGAAGAACGCAGTTTTTGTTTTGAAATGCTTCGATAAAATATCAGTCGGTCAGAACTCATTGAAGATGGTCAGAAGATTTCGGAACTTGCTGCTGCAGGTTCACTGGAAATAGATTTTCTCAAAGCATCTATTTGTTCTTTAATGATTTTCTTTACTTATATAAAGACCCATTCAAGGCACGAACATGTCTTACCTAAATTATGAAAAGTTTGCATGATAAGAATAATATAAAATATGTTTGATATGGTCAATAGTTAAATTAACGAAAGTTTTAATTTGTTAAAACAATCTTTCCTTCTTTTATTATTTAACCAATCAAACTAGTCCATTAAAGTAAATATATATTTCTGTATATGTATAAAATATGTTTGATATGGTCAAAAATTAAATTAAGAAAAATTCTGATTTGTTAAAGTAATATTTCATTCTTTTAATTATTTGACAAATCATACATATCCAAGATAGTAAGTATATGTTTCTATATATGCATCTATAAGGTAGGTAAATATTGCACCTCGTTTAGGGGTTAGAAACCCTAAAAACCCGCAATTAACCTATAGCACCCAATCAGTCGTGATTGACTGTCTTACATTCTTTGGACTGCATCAGTTGAACACTTTTTTGACACATGTTTTGACATTTAAAACTCATTCTAATTTAAGCAGACCAATAAATAAATAATACTCTCTCCGTCTCATTTATATATGCTCACTTTTCTTATTTTCTTATCTTAATTATATAGTCTTATTTCTTTATTAAGAATGTTTTGTTTTGTTTTGTTTTGTTTACTAATATACCATTATTTTTTTACCATTTCTAATAATAATTTACTACTAGTTATTGATAATTAAATGAGGGTAACCTAGGAAAGTTTTTGACAAAATATGTTTTTTCAATAACATTAAATAGAATTTCTTACTCTATGTGAAAAATAAAACAAGCCTATATAAATGGGGACTGAAAGAGTAAGTAGTTTTAATGTCACTTTCTTAATGAAACCTGAAGTGTTAAGTATGTTTGTATTAAAATGGATTTACGTATGCCCCTATTTTCTCCCTTTAAAATTACTCTTTGATTTATATATTCATTTTCAACTATTTATTCACATAATAAAATATTTTGTACGTAAACTCAAAATTTTTCCTTATTTTTTAAGACTCATCCTCCAAAAAACTCACAATTCAAAACATATTTATTTCTCAATAATGATCATCAAATATATTTCTTTTTTTCTTATTCTCTATCTTTGAATACATATAAATAATAACTCAATTTCAAAATTTTAACCTCATACTTATCAACTCACAAACTCAACTTTTAGCCCCCGTTTGGTATAGTTAAAATCAGTGTTTTAGTATATTTTAATGAAAATTGATAAAATGTGGTTAAAAAATTGTAAATCCTATAGAATATATAGTTAAAATTAATTGTTAAGTTTAACTTAAATTTTTAATAAGATTTTAATTTATACCACAGACCCTTGGAAGTACTATAAATCTATGCATATTGCCCGTGTGGCTATCATGCCAGAAAATCAATTTCTTACATTTACTTCAATTCTTGAAAAGCGTGATCTAAACGCTGAAAATGAAGAATAATTTTTTCCTTATTTGGTGAGGATTAAAATCAAATTTTAGTATATTTTGGTGAAAGTTGATGAAATGTGTATTTAAAAGTCGTGGATTCCATGAAATGAGTGATTAAAACTAATTATTAACCTTAATTTTAATCCTACCCACCCAAAATATTTTTTTCTCTATTTGTATCTACAAATATGAAGTATATTTCTTAAGACGCAAGCCACAAGAGAGTACAAAATTATAAGCTTCCTGCTTGTTCGAGTGGGTTATGATGTTCTTAGGTAATAATAATGAAGGTTGAAACGATCGTAACCTCCAAAGAAATCGCGAAGCTATCTTCTCTGTGTTGGTTTGTCCACCATACGTGAATGGACAATCAACAATAGCAACTAATTAATGGGAGTGGCAAATCTATATTAATTGCAAAGCCACCAATCAACCCATCATGGATGTGTTATCATAATCGAGATATTTTCAGAGAACAAAGTGGATGATTTTTATTTTCAAATTTAGATGATTTTACAAGCATAGTGAAGTCTTCTTTTATAGATGAGAAATCGTCATGTGAATTTAGAATAGTTCAAATAGTTTTATGCCCACGAGGTGGACGAGGCTTGACCTATTCTAAAGCAGGGAATCTTCTTTTTCTCTCTACATTAAAAGCTGATTTTTCTCACTCACTCTCAGTATACAAAAAAACTCCCTCTATAGATACAACTTCTCTACATACCATCCCAAACAAGATAAACTTTGTCGATTCAATCTTCGAAATTAGATGCAAGACAACTATGTATTCATACATATAATTATATAGCATCAAATCGGTACCGTTCCAACTAGAAATTGAAAAATTAGTCTCGTGTGGGTTACTTGAAATTAAAGTTGAAAGGGGATTGTAGAAAGATGTCGAAGGCACAAGAAGCACTGTTGTCAGTTTGTCTATGACGACCACATAACAATCAATTGAAACCGTAGAGAACAAGATGAAGCTCGACATCCATTCAAAGGATGATGATGGGAGATTTAGATAGAAAAACTCAGCACAAGGTAGATGATGCCACAGGTCAAGGAGACCCGATTTTTGGTGTTGACACTAGCAAGGAAATGGAGAAAATGGATGATTTGAGCGTTATCTTCATTGTGTGTTAATCGTGACCCCCTTGGTGTTTAAGTTTGTGTTAATTGTGATAGATTGTGATTAAATTTGTCTTCATTGTGATTATCTGTTATCAGATCTATCTTAACTACGACAGTATGTGACTAAAGACTGATATGATCACAGCCAGTCACAATAAATATAAATTTGGTCATAGTTGATCACAAATAGTCACATTTAAGAAAATCGTGATCACATCCGCTCTGATAGCGGAGGCACTGACAAGCATAGGTGCCCACCTTGCATCCGACCTCTGGGTGTGAATCAAACTGACTAATTATTACTTCAAAAGAGATAGGGAAGTATTTTGTGAATTACGTTTGATAATATGATTGCCATGAGAAATTTGGGATAGATAGGGCAAAGATTGGTGGTGGAGGTAGAGATTGGAGCAATTGGGGTGGAAAAATTGGGTGGCTTTGGTGACGACGGATTTGGGAATGGAAGAGAAATTGATAGATGTGTCATAGAAATAGGGATGTAATTTGGGGAGGGGGAGAGATAGAGGGGTAATCAAGCCGAGCGGCCGGCTCGGCCACTCGGCTCGTCAAAAACGAGCCACGAGCCGTTCGGGCTCGTCAAATAGACTAGCCCGAGTACAAACCGAGCCCGCTCAACTCGTTTTTTAACGAGCGGCTCATGGGCAAGCCAACGAGCTCGCCCACGAGCTAAACCTACGAGCCGGCTCGTGGGTGGGCTCGGCTCGTGGGCTCGTCCAAATCTAAGTTTTGTTTTTTTTAGCATTGGCTGTGGTCCAAGTAATATTATTAATAAATTAATTACAGTGGTTTATTATTGTTAAAATTCTATCGGTCCATTGAGAAGTGACAGTTTTTTTATAGCTATCCACTTTGATGGAAAGTAAATAGTTTTTGCATGACTCTTGGATTGCATGATCTTTGGACTGCATGACTTTTGAACTGCCTCTATCTGCCTATAAAAGTGAATGAAACCCATCAAATTATCAATTCAATTACAGATAGGAAAAGAGAGATAACAGTTTCTAAATTTCACCAGTTTCTATTATGTAGATTTAAAATTTTCAATTATTGCTATGAATCAAGGTATGTTTATTAGTCAATTAATCTATATGTGAAAATCATGAATTCTAAAGATCTTGATATTAGGGTTATATAATTGCTTACATGTGGTATCAGAGCAAAGTTGAGGAATTCTTGATTTTCCATTAANAATCAAAGCCTAAAATTAAAATTCCGCTGCCATTTTACCCGCTTTTCGTCAACAGTAAATCGCTGTTGATATGGGACAACATCTATTTGATTTTGATAATGATGATTATTGAAAGTGATGTTTTCATTTATTTATTTTTTTTGACTTACCTGACTGCTTACATGTATTCTGCCCAAGGATGATAAAGTCAATCTTTGAAATTGAGTTTTCTGTTAAAACATATAAAATATTATAATGCCTTTAGACTTTGAATTATGGATTAAACTAGATCATGTCTAGTTTAATCACTT
>CAIGRP010037740.1:0-20399 GCA_903798385.1 Fraxinus cuspidata
CCAAAGTTCACAAGCATTTATTTTTTCTCATTTTGTAGAGTTTTAGTTTATTTCTCCTTATTTTCTAAAATCAAATCTTATTGTGTGGTTGTTTTATTGTTAAAATTAAATTGATTAAATTAATGTAATTGAAAGTAAATATTCTTCGAGTGACCGACATCTCAGACTCAAAAGTCTACTTTATTATTTGAACGTGACACGTGCATTTGTGAATTACACTTTATAGCAAACAACAAATATTCGTGATTAATATATGTCTGGTTATACATATCAATCTTAACACATACTTAATCATATACAGTCACAAAATTTATTTCTCGTTCATAAATTACAAAATGTATAGGTCACAATTTATTTCACTATTATAAATTGTCAAATTAATTGGTCACGACTTATTCTCAATTACAAATCAAGAAATTTATAGGTCACGACTTATTTCGTAGTTATCAATTAATTTGTTACAAATTATTTTTCGATCACAAATCATAAATTTTATAGGTCACAACTAATTTTACGGTCATAAATTAACAAAATAATTGGTCACAAGTTATTTATCGATCATATATTATCAAATTAATTTTTCGTCATTTATTTATCTGTCACGAAAACACAAATGATAGGTCACAATTATATATTTAGTCACAAAAAAAGAAAACTTATTTTGACAAAATTTAAAAGAGGCAAAATTATAATATATATTTTTACAATAAAAAAAATAAATTATAATATTTTCCTAGAGCTCCCACCCCAAGTCCCCCATCCCATCCTGTGGACCCGACATCCTTAGTCCCCACTTTCTGTTGCACTCGAGAGAAGGTCAAAAGAGAAATGCTAAAAGAACATAAGGGTTCACGTAGCATTTGATAGGAGGCCGCCATTTGACAATCGTGTCAACCTTTATGTCAATTCTTATGTTCCTCTAGAATTTCTCACATCAAAATCATGGATGCGTTAAATATAATAAAACCAAACCACATTCACTCTTTCTGTTTGTAAAAAGAGCGAAATCATTTACCAAATTTTCGAATCTTGCTTCAATTAGTGGTGAATAAAACTACTGATTGCTTTCCTATTCAAATTTCTGCCGGCAAAATGGTGGGGTTGGAACTGGTGGTGGTTCTTCCCCATTGGCTAAGCAGCCGAGCAGAAAAAAAAATCATAAAATTGAAGTTTTTCTCTTACGTGCGTTTGATTACTAGTATGAACTTTATATGAAAAGAAAATAAATTGTGGGCAATATTTGTGTGAAAATTATTAATTAAATGTTTGCGTTTGATTGCGACTATGTAATTTATATGAAAAAAAATAAATTTTAGACAATTCAATTGCCGTGAACTTATTGAATGCAAATTATTAATTAAATTCGTTTGATTGATTTAGTTTTCAACCTAAAAAAACATTATACTTGATCATTTTTTATTGGTGGATAGATAAGAGAGAGCTGATATATAAGAGGGAAAGAGAGAGTGAATCACCTAAAAAATAGAAATCACCCATATCTAAAAAAATATTTTTCTTATTTTTGAGAAAGATGTGATCATGTGTCCAAAAGTTGGAAAAGTTTTCCATGAAAAAAATGGTCAATTAAACATCTTAATAGTAGAAATTTGGATGAAAAAATAATATTTTTCATACAAAAGGAAGACAATTAAACACACTTTAAATGATGATAGGGAGAGAATGAGTGGGGTGATTGTTATGGAAAAAAGATTTTGTTAGATAAATATAAACTTATCATATATTAGTTATTTTAATAAATCCTTATTATCGGATTTGTGAAATTAAAATTAGAAAACCTTATTTTTGAATACTATAGTTTATATATAGAGTTTTGGGTAATTTTCTCATTTTTAGCCCCTATTCTGGACCCGTCTTTAGTTTTTCGGTTGACCCGACCCGACCGACCGACCAGTGTTTTAATGCAAAACATCTGAAGGCTGAAACTAAAAGTTGTCTCAATTGGTGCTATTTTTGTAAACTTTTCGTACTCATTTATTTGGGCATCTCTTTACTGGACTCTCAATTCTGAGTTAGAAATCGAATGTTGCCCAATTTTACGTCCTGCGTCGTCGACAGCAGTAAAATTCCCATTATGCAAATTTGCACAGGAAGACTTCTGTACCTGCAGATGTATTCATTCCTCCGCTATCCCCGATTTCTCCGCCGGAGTGTTCAATTACCACAATTTATCTCGTTGATGAATCAAGGAAGGAAGATATAATGGCGATGAGAAGAAAATGAGAAGAAGGACGTGCAGGCTATGGTGGCCGGCTTATCTGTGTTCTAAAAATGAATTCCGCAGTCCCACTTTCTTGTTTGGTTGGTCGGTTTCCACTTCAGTTTCTTCGCTCGATATCATTGTCGCTTTTGCTTTCGATGAGGCGGAATTGTCTTCCTCAGTGACTCCGGATTTTAATCTCCTAACGGTATTTGATGCATTCCCAATTTTCAGTGTGTTTTATTGAATGTTTTATCTGTTTGTAATTGATTTGTGGAGTTTGATGTGGTTGAATTAAGTGTTTTTACTGGGAATTAGTTTCAGCTTTGTTTTTTTTTGTTCTCCCATGACCATTTGGAAATTTCAGATGTAAAACCCAAAACCCATTTCTAGTTTTTCCATTTTAGAAAGTTATTCTTTAAGCGATATTTTTAACAAAATGTGTACCAACAACGTGTACAGAATTTACCATAGTGTTACTTGAGATTGCACTCCTCAATTTTAAGGTTGCATGTGTAATTTTTAAAACGGGATTCCTCCTTATAGGACTACCGCATATCACCAGCATTAATGTGTAACCCGCAGGCAGAACTAAACAAGTGTATAATATGTGCAATATTTTCCTCCCCATAACGTGGAGGTAATTTCTATATAGGGAGCTGAGAATACATCTAGGATGTGATCATTTTGTTGGAGTGACCTCTTCTGAGAACTATAAAAATAAATTTCTTAAATAATAATACAAATTCATATAAATATTTCCTAAGATTCTTATGCAAATGAGTAAAGAGTATTAGCCGTTTTAGAGAAAAAAGAATCACCAATAGGTGGGGGATTTGATCAAATCCTACCCATTTATTAATTCAAAATTACATCGAGGGAGATGCCAAACCTCATCTTCAGGAGTACAAGAGAGTATAGTGATATATGTTGGAGACAGTACCTCAGCTTTAAGGAATCAAAGCAATCTAGAGTAGGCACTACCTTCTTTGCAATCTATGAAGAAAACTGTTACAATGCACGAACACAAGGAAGATTATCTGAGCTTGAGAATACTTTAATACTACCTGTAAGATCAATGTGATTAAAAAAACTTGGAACTCTTCCGATTATACACTCATTAGCAAAAAAGTTAGCTGCTTCATTAGATTCATGAAAAAAATGTATATGAACTTGGAGTTTACCAACCAGCTATTATAATTAAGACCACATGCACATTGAATGGCAATTATAGTTTAATTCAATCCAGATATTTGAATACCCATACAGAGAACAATGCCCCAACCCTCAAGAAGTGCTTTCAACTTAGCCACAAGGTTAGAACCAAAACCAAAAATTCAAACTATGCTAACAGAACCTGCCAAGGTGATCACATAATAATCCTCCAGGTTTCCTTTGCTACATGCATCAATATTTAATTTTAGAATGCCATTTGGGGATTAATCCAACAAATAAGTATCAGTCTGCTTTTTCTTGGAGCAAGAATAGATG
The DNA here is from genome assembly GCA_903798385.1 of Fraxinus cuspidata. Taxonomy (NCBI): domain Eukaryota; kingdom Viridiplantae; phylum Streptophyta; class Magnoliopsida; order Lamiales; family Oleaceae; genus Fraxinus; species Fraxinus cuspidata. The sequence goes on from CAIGRP010037740.1 coordinate 3,710, forward strand.
GATTAAAATACTTAAAATATAACTGTATATAAAAATCACCATTCCTTTGTTCATATATCAATAGCTCTGCAGCCTGAATTTTCTGTAGCATTTTTTTAACATTTCAGATGATATTTTGTGGATTCATATCAATGTGCTCATATTTTGCGTCATTTCTTTCAGTACAAACAAACTTAAAAATGAGTATAGGAAAATTTGTTCACAACTAGGTTAGAGATATAATTCCCAGAAAATAGCCTCACACCACTGGATGTATCCTTGATGTGAATACCAAACATACGAATAAAATGATCCCAGATTATAGAAGCACCAGTTCCTGTAATAAACAAATGAGATAAAATTTTGTTGTTGGTCAACGTTTAAATGTGGTAACCAATTGAATTTTAAACTATTGTTAATCACCTGTTCAACTGGAAACCAGTAATGAAAAGGAAATTTTGGCATTCACTCATGCCAGATAAAATTTAAAAGATAACTGAAAGGATTTAGTAGGACGAAATAGAAAATTTCCTTTGTTGAGTAATTTCCATTAATGGACATTTTCGGAAAAACTTCATCCAGGCAATTTCCAAATAAGAGCTTCTGTTTTTTTTCTTGATAACTCAGTTCGGTTATAAAAGCTAAACCAAAATTTGAATTTCTTAATATTAAGATTCTAAATACATTGAAGTCTGTGTACACGCACACAATGATAACAGGTTAATAATCATAAGAGGAATTAATTTAGCCGGACGTAGACAAAATGTAAAAAAGTCTACTTTGTTAATTTATTTGAAGCAGTCTTATAAAACGTAGAAATTCCATTATATCCTCCATTCTCTTCCATCTACTCCAGCAGTTCCCAGCTTCAAGATTCCCTAATTCCACATTGTGGTTTCTTTTCGTCTTCCTTTTTCAATAAATTCATTCATTTTTAAGAAGTTTCATTCCCCGAGTTTCATTTCTCTAATTCCACACTGTGGTTTCTTTTTGTCTTCCTTTTTCAATAAATTCATTCATTTTTAAGAAGTTCCATTCCCCGAGTTTCATTTCTCTCTCCAGAAAGGGGAAGAAGATTTTCCTAGGCAGGGATTTGGAATATGGGGAGGTCAAGGGGTGGAGACTCTGCTCAGACAAAGCTGCTGAACGACAAGTGCGGCTTATATGCCCAGAGCATCATTATGCTTCTAGTTGATATTGAACTTTGGAACTCAAGAGTCCATAAAGTTCCTTCCTTGTTCAAAAAGTTACTTGAAAATTGGTAGAATATTCCCTTGATGGTCGAGATGGCATTGGTGAAAGCTTGATAATTTTATATCATTTTGCTTCTTGGTTGCAAATGCTTCGGTCAATGAAAAACGTTAACTGCCACGACCTTCATCGTGTAATTTTCTGTTACACTCATTGTTGACTGACTAGCATTATGCTAAAGAATACACATTAATTTAAACGCGGGATTGGGGCCATTGTTGAATCTTGTGTGTCATCTGAAATCACCGAAATTTTTGTCTTCTGAGCACTTCAATTTCATGTGATTGATGTGATTGAATTACCTTTATTTATCTCTTTTTCTTTGTGCTAGGGAATCTTTCATGAGACAAATCAAAATATGCCGGCATTTCTTCAAGATAAGTGTACTTTCTCCCTTCTGGGCTATTATGATACAGATTCCGGTGCCAATGGGCAGTTTCCCAGGAATGGAAATGATAGAGATAAACATATTTTCTACTCCAGCAATAAACAGAAGCTGACATGCAGCCACAATATTCATGAAGGCAATCATGGAAGATGGAGCTGTGGATGCCAAAAATTTGATGGGCCACTAGAACAGTGTAGAATTGCTTCTTTAGAAAACAATCCATGGGTCAAGCTTGTATATGGTTTTTCTGAAACTGTTAACAGAAAAATTGAACTGATCCCTAAACTGGATCATATGCATTGGGAAAAGGAAACATCCCAGTTGAATCTCCATGTATGCAAGTCATGTTCACCTATGCTACATGCTTTCCCCTTGTCCCCTGTCCCTTATGTGTCGTGCTATCTCTTAACTTGCCTCACAAAATATTCAGGTAGTAGTTTATGATATTCCTACTTTTGGTGGTCACCATTATTCCTTGGGTAGGCAAAGGTTATTCAGCCAAGTACAATCTTCTTTCAAGAAACCCAAGTGGTTTGAAGATCTTCATCGAAAGGACCCATACCTTGACTTGGTAATATTATTTACAAATTCGTGCATGAACATATTGGCATTTTCTGAACCTGCCGCTTTTCTTTCCTGTGCATAGGATGCTGTCATCATAGCTATGAACAGTGCCGCAGCCGCAAGAATGCTCTTTCAGAGAAATCTTCATGATAGAAGATCTGCCTCACTTTTCCACATTATTTGTTTGTAATGTTCTTCTACACCTTCTGGTCTATCTTCCCTTGTACCTTTAATTTCTCTGGTACTTATAACAGCTTTTTATGATTTGTCAGGTTTGCATGGAAGCTATTTGCTGCATCAGTGGCTTCACTAGCAATGATCTTCTATATCATTCTGCAGTTTCTCCATGTTCTTTATAGTAGTGTGTCACAATCATTTATATGCATCACATTGGAAAATGTATTCAGCAATACTCGAAAAAATATTCAAATTCGCTGCTTTCAGCTGTTGTATTGGCCAATCTTTCTCCAGGATCATGTTATAAGGTAAAATGAGTGTATCTTCTTGGAATAATCCAACTTTTAAGTCTAATCTGATTATATTGTTTTATATAAAGTCTAAAACATTAATAATTAGCTTATTCAAGATTTGAGTTCTTGTGTGACATGTAGATTCGCATACATATATGGACATGATAATTTAACTTTAATGTATTAGTTTTATTACATTTTGCATTCCATATAAAGTTGACCAGCAGAATTGGAGTACGCACTAATTCTCGGAGTCCTGTTGACAATTCTTCTGTGGCTAAATCCCAAACAATAGTTAGTTCTACACAATTTTTAAATTCTCAGGCTTGTCTAATTGCATTTGCATATATATGGTTTCATATGCACAATTTTGTAGGTCTATAGGTATAACTGTAAATGTATATGTAAGAACTTGCAAGTTTTCCACCAAACAAAGTTGGTAGGTAATCGCAACTTGCACATGTAACACCTCATCACGAATTCATTTAGAGAGTGAAAATATATTCTCACTTGGCATCTTGGTTTATTTCTGACTTCATTCAGTGGTTAATCCATATATCGCTTCATAGATTCCTGAAAAGAATCCAGCAGTTTTAGCTTTTTAACCTAATAACAAAATGATGTGTGCAATTGGAGATTTTTGGATTTTTTTATATTTGGTCATTTTTGCTTATATCCTGCCTAGCTTTTGCAATTTTTGTAATCTTTTTTTTTTTTTTTTGGGAATGGGGTACTATATATTTGTTGTAATTTTGGCTGTTATATAGGTCCCGGTCATGTGTTGAGTTTGCGGAGAAAGCTGCATTACATAAGCACTCAATGTGGTCTAGCATTGTAGTTGATGTTCTTATTGGAAATTTGCTTGGTCTTGCACTTTGGTTCCAGGCAGAATGTGCTTGCCTATGGGTTTCAAACTTTGCTAATGACATCACAGACTATTGGTTGCGAACTGGTTGTGTATGGCTGATGGGAAATCCAGCGGGTTTCAAGTTGAATACTGAGCTAGCTGGAATTCTTGGCATGATATCTCTTAATGCAATTCAAATATGGTCTACCCTTTGGTTTTTTATGGGTTTCATCTTCATTTATTTTATAAAAGGACTCGCTATATGTGGGATTCTTTTTGGTTCAACAGTGGCGGCAGCTTTGATAATTGATGCAATATCACTAGTTACCACTCCTGTTCTGACTCTTCATTCGTTTCTTTCACTTTTCTATTCACAGCAGATACAGGCGATAGCAGCTTTATGGCGCCTTTTCAGGTAAAAAACCCCTCTAATGCTAATTGACAATCGTCATTCATGTGCTGATAGTAAATTGTTTAGCTTAAAGATGTAGAAGCTTTTTGTATTTTTATTATATTGCCTTTGTGTGGTTCTGACTGCATCTAGGTTTATAGGAATTTTAAATGTTGAGGCAAATTCTGAAACTTGTGCTCAAAATGGCATCTGAAAAACTGTATTTTGTTGAATCTTGTCTTGATTGCAACCATTTTCTTGTCCTATTGCAAAAGCAGTTTAAGTTGAAGAAAGGGTTTTGAATAACGTCTGGCCCCTAAAATTTGTTTGGCGATTCTTTCACAGTGTATAAATCATTAAGAAATTAGGTTGAACGGAAGATAATGTGGTGGAATTCCTAAATCTCACAAGTTGATCATCAGCCTGAAAATTTCTTGGAGCTTAAAGAATTGCGCCCATAATGAGACAAATCATCACCCATTTTTTTTCCCATGATCAATAAAATTTTGTTAGCCCTAAAAATATATGAACTAGAAAGGAGCTTGGCTTATAGGTAACTACTTGTGAAGGCTCGAGTATAAGGAAACCAAAAGAAAATGAAGAAGGCTATATTTTAGGATGCTAGGTTAGGGGCATGATATTTGCAATATCCTCCTTGCCTGCATTTTGCTCGGGTTTTGATATCTTGGAGAAGGATATCCTATGTTGCTCGGACTCTTCAAAATGGAGAAGTATCTGTGTCGACACGACATGACATGGATACTGACATGGGATATGGGTCGGATACTTGGTGACGCGGCAGCAAAAGGAGAAGACAGCGGACGGCGTGGAATATTGCTTCTGGCTTGCGTTTGTGGCGGCAGCAAACCCATTTTTTTCGAGTCTTGTGGTAGTATTTTGCAGAAATTTATGGAAGACAGGAGCATGGCAAGAGAATTTTGCAGAATGGGAAAGATAAGAGCTGGATAAAACGATAGGTTCCTCGTTTGAGAAGACGATAGGTTTAGTCCTTTTGGATGTGTGTTAAATGGGCTTTTGTCATGCCCAATGAATAAGTTAATGATAGTGGTTTCAAAAGTCAACAATTTATACAGCCAAAAATTGAGAATTGTGTCTGCCAAGTTTCATAATTTATTGTAAGTGGCATGAGTTATTGTTTTTATTTAAGATAAGATTAATTTAATATTTAATTCTAAATTAGTTTGATTCAATAGTTCAAGTTACACTTATCCATTTTGAATAATTTAAATATGCTAGAAAACTTATAAGGCATTTACGTTAAATATATTACGGACGAAGTATAAATGTTGAAAGCCGTCTTTATATGAATTATTGAATATCTCAATCTAAATTGTTTGATACGTAAAATGTACACATGCTATTTTTATTTTTTATATTTATATGGAAAAAAAAACATGTTATATATTTAAATATATTGAAATTTATTTTAGTTTAATACGTAAAATGTACACATGTAGCCTATATTTATTTTATAATAAATTGTAAGATGTATCCCCGTACGCTTATCCAAAATTCGAATCATTTTTAACCGGATCCTCATATCTTAATTTTTAAAATGAGAAAGATATGACTCCTGGATATGTACCCATATCCGACACCTCACACCCGAGTCCGAGCAATATAGAGGATATCATAGGATACTAGAAAAGTAACTCTCTGTTTCTGATCAAGTTCTAAAACATAATAAGAAACATAGATTTTAACATGTTCAGTTCATATTTGGAGAGCACGCTGAATCAATGATATATCAAATAATTCAGTTGCTTTATCTATATTGAGTTTTATTTCTGAACGCCCTTTCCTTGCGCTATTAATGGAGATATTTTTGACTGCTTGAGAAATTCCTGATTTGAGTTGACCTGGTATATATACCTAGGAAATATTATGATTTTCCAACTGTTTCATCCACTCATAGCATCGATGAATATATTGCAGGGGTAGGAAATGGAATTCATTACGTCAGAGATTAGATAGCTATGACTACAGTGTTGAGCAACATGTAGTTGGCTCTCTTCTGTTTACCCTACTTTTACTTCTACTACCTACCACATCTGCATTTTATATTTTCTTCACCATTTTGAAAACAGCCGTGAGCTTTATCTGCATGGTTGTTGTGGTTGCTATATCTTTAATTCATGCCACTCCATATGCCAAAGTCTTTCTTTGGTCAGTCAGGAAGAGAAGATTTCCATCTGGGATTTGGTTTGAAATTTTATCTTGTGAACAAACTGCCATTAATTACTCAGAGGTCAGATCTCAGGCAAGAACTAGTTCATCCAGTGGGAAGCTGCAAAAAACTACTGATACTAGTGACAGTAAATTCAGTGTCTTGGTTTCATTTCTTCACAGCAACTATTTGAGCTTAGGTATGGCCTTGAGCTTTATTTATGAATATTCTTTTGACTTGCAATTATGCCATAGCAGAGCAAAAGCGATAACAAACTATATCTCTAGACTTCTTTTTGGGTAGCTAGTGTAGAAATCATTTTGCAACGGCAACCTGAGTTTCTAACTCAGATGGTTTATGCACCTTTTGCAATTGCCATAAATCTTGCTTGAGGCATTAGTTAGCGTGGAGCAATTATTGTTGCTAATATGATACGACAGTATGAGCCGTTGTATAAAAAAAAATTATACTGTGGTCAGTGACGTCAGTCAACACTTTTCCTTGCATTTCCCCATATAAATTTGTTATACTTGGTTAATGATGTTCGTTTTTCCCCTTGGGTTTGCTTTAGATTTAGCTAGAGTCTATATTTATCCATCAGTCATGTCTGTCTGCACATGCGTACACACGTGCCTTCAATCTTTGTGCAATCAACAGTGTTCATACACGATTTTGTAAACAACCAATGATTTCGTTTATTATTATTATTATTAATTGGGGAAAAATTATTTCAGGTGAAGTAATATCGCCGCACTACAGATGTGTTTATTCAGCATTTTCTAGGTCGTCTATTGCCTCATTAGCTTATGGAGTTCTCACTGGGAAAAGGTTACTACTGCTTCTTTGCCTTCATATTTTTTTTCCTCCCCTACCCAGGTATCTGGCTGGCTTGCTTATTATATTTCTTGTTCTCCATCTGCAGTGTTCCATCTGCTCAGGGAACCACTCTTCCTCCAAAAATGCCATGGATGGTCCTTCCTTGGAAAGAATATTGGCGTCTTTGCCGTGATGCAATCTATGCTTGCAAGGGAGATGGCTATTGTCATTTACACCAGCAATTATAACTCTATTTTTCATCTATTGCTGTTTCCACTGCCACATTTTTATGTTTTTAGGTGTCCCTCTATATTGAAATTTTGGATGTTCATTTTTGGGACGAGAGTAGGAACTAATTTCCCTTCAATGTCTTGTTTCTTGTTCATTATCATCGAATCTTGTCTGTTGTCAAGTTAATATTATCTAATCTCTAATGGAGTTGAACTTTAAGGGTCTGAAAGTAATTCATGTGTTACAATCAAATTGGCTTAACTTCTGATACTTCGGGTGTTGTTTCTTCGGGAACCAACTGACAAGATTGGAGCCAATGTAGACACTATATCCTGAAGTACTAAATAAGGTAACCGTATCTAACTATAAGATCCCTTGTTATGACCTTCTAATGAACTTCTGAAGAGTTTGCATAAGGTGACAGGCCTTATGATGCTGCAATAAATCTCATGCCGATTAATGGCCATGAACTGTAAAGCGCCCGTTGCTGATCTACATTAACTTTTCATCTTCAATGGGATTGCTACCAAAACCTGAAAGCTTTAAGCAGCTTGTCATTGGAGTATTGGAAGGATTTGCACATTTGCATCTTGGCTTTTTTGCGGTAAATATGTGATGTAATTGGCTTGTGGAAGATGAATTCCCTCACTAGTTTGCTCCTTGTTAAGTAGTCGACTACACCCGAATAGTAATCGATGCATTCAACTTATCAAACTATGCACATTTTATTTTATTTTTCACCCTACAGAACTCGTGTCAACGAGTTGGGATTGAGTTAGTAAACAAAATCTTGTGGTAATTCTATAAAGATATCTACAATTCATTTTTTAACATGAACTTTCATCAAATCGTGTTTGATTGACCAGTTTGTCGAGGCATTAAATTTTTTTATTATGCTAGACCGATGAGGCCTTGCCTAGTTTACAGGCTTGCTGTTTTTTTATGACTCGGTGGATTGTGAACAAGAATCCAATTCGTACAAAACAGACTTGGTGATTCTTAGACATGACTCCATGGACACCGTCGCCGGAAAAGTATACCTAACTGACACTAATCTTCATGTTCATAGCAGAAAAAGAAAAAGAAAAAAAAAAATCTCTCTCTCTCTCTCACACACACACACACACACACACACCTCCAAGGTTGTGTAGAAGCGTATAGATAGCAACAAAAGGGCATTGGAAATGCTCTAGCATGTAAAAAGGGGTTCACGAGAAATGGATATAGAGATGAGATGTCATTTTTACATATCTATTCCTTTGCCAAAGAAGACAAAACAAAGAGAAATGAGTGTGTGAATACAAAATGGATTCTTCACTTTTAACAGTGTCTCTAGTGTAGGGATGGCAAAAAAACCCGACAAACCCGATCCCCGCGGGGATCCCCGCTTAAACGGGGTATTCGGGGCAGGGACGGGGCGTCCCCGCCCCGTTTAATTTTTTTTTATAATTCAATACTTTAAATTGAAATTTTCATTAGTTCTAATAAAAAATGGCAATTAAAATTATTTGTCTTATCTAATGAATTAGAGCAATAAAAATAAATTATAAGAAAAAAAATTTAAACGGGGGAGTAAACGGGGAATAACCCCCGCTCCGCCCCGCCCCCGCCCCGCCTTAAACGGGGAACGGGGCGGGGAAATGCTTAGCGGGGCGGGGGGCGGGGGCGGAGGAGGTATCCCCGCCCCCGCCCCGTTGCCATCCCTACTCTAGTGTTAGTTTTCTCTGTTGGGGATTGCGATTATGGCAAGGGAACATGTGAGTGCTGCACATGCATGTGAGGACTATTCTATCGTTGTCATCACATGCATGGATTTTCATGTATAGATACTCCGTGCATCTTGATATACAGTACAATGAACAAAATGTTAGGATCTTTTGCTCTTTTACAGTCAATTTCTATTCAATCTTTCATATCAAACATACTGCTAATAATTATTTAATTAATGAAAAATACTATACAATAAGACTAGACAAAATAATAAACATGATTTTAATTTCCTTTACAAACATGAACTTGTGTATAAATGTACAATTTGCTCTTGTGATTCTATTATTTATTTGCGATTAATCACTATAAAACAGAACTTAATCTACAGCACACTCGAAACTTCCCTTACAAAAAGGATGACCAAAAAAATGCCACATTTTATATTAGTAATCAATTAATTGTCGACGGATTAAAATCAGATTTTTAGTAGATTTTGATAAAAGTTGATGAGATTTGTGATCGAAAAGTTGTAGATTCTACATGATATGTGATTAAAAATAATTTTTAACCTTGTTTTAAATTAAAATTTGGATTTCAATCCCCACCAAACATGAACTAAATAGTTTTGCGCCCATTCCAAAAAAATAATCATTTCATTTTCGAGGTTTGCCAATGTTGTCGTTTAGGTACTATTTCATCGTGTCATTTTTCCATGCACAAAACAATAAGATATCCAACTGTACAATCCCCTATAAATGCTCCATTTTCTTGAAAACATATACCTTATATTTTACACACAATTTCTCTCTTTAATTTGATTTGCAAGAATTTCTTCGTGACGAAGAATGGCTACCAAGCAATGTTATCTGATGCAGTTTCTTTTGGTTGTGTTTCTTCTGTTAATGAAAGCAACAATTCTCTCTCTCTCCACATGCAAATTTGAATTTTTGGCGAAAATCGACATGCAATTTTTCATATATAGGTAATAGTGTGACACGAACTCAGAATCTTCGGAGCTCTGATATTATATTTAACACATCGTTTAAAAGCCTAAATAAAGGACGAGTTTATTCCATTTTAAGTCTTAATATTTGCAGGCAACAATCACACAATCTCCAGCTCCTCAGCCACAACCATGGGAGGGCCCGCGGGGGGGGGGGGGGGGGCAACTTTTTGAGTTTTTAATGTTTTAGTCCTAAAAGTGACAAATTTTAATAATGTAGTGATGGAATCAAATAATCTGTGGACGTGCAAGTTATGTATAGTCAGACTTAGACACTGTTTCCCACTGTTTGTTTTGGTCCCCATCTGATTTAAGACTCGTCGGAATCCAACAATGTTTTACTGTTCACTTATGGTCCCATACGACATAGGACCTGCAATATTACATTATAGGCCTATCATGACTAGTAGAAAAAAATGTTTTTACATTAGCTCCAATACAAAAAGACTACCATATGTTGGAAGACTGCATAATTAAGAATAATTATAAGGAAGAAAAAAACTCAAATAAGTCATTTTGAATAAAATAGTTTATTATTCATTTTCTCATTCCAAGAGCGCTTCGTTTGAGCCCCCATTTAAAAACAAAAAAAAAATGGATTCTTGAATGATGTTTTGATTTCATTTCAATCACATATTCTTATATAAAATAATATTATACGTAAATTTTAAACTTTTTTATTTTTATTTTTATTTTTTAACCACTTATTTTCAATCAATACATTATTCAAAAATTTATTTTTTTTTTTAAAAAAATGAAGCTCAAACAAACCCTTAATGTAATATTAATCTATGTAGCATTTAAATAAAGTATTTTTAGTTGACTTGACATCAAATACTGTAAAGTCTTAAATTGATCTCTAATTGCTTCCAAATTTAATCAATATTTCGACATATGGGTCATTTATTAACATTAAAATCATAAAATAGAGTGAGAGAAAGAAATCTTATATTTTAAAAATAGAAATAGAATCAATTAAATGTCGAGAACGTATCTAACGGAGTCTTTTATCTAGACTCTTGTCTAGATATTGTCTATTTTTCTTTGTCTGTCACGTCAACTTAACAGGGTTCTTATTAGCTTGAGTAAGAGATATTTTTTTAAATACCGTCTATTTTTGTTTATGTGATAATTTTTTAAGCCCATGTTTGGTACACATTTTGGGGTCAAGAATGTATTTTTTGTTGATGTGATGAGAAATATGTTGTTAAAAAGAAAGAAAAAGTTATTAATGTGATGAAAAATATTATTTTATTGAAGAATGTATGGTTGAAAATAATTAGAAGAATGAGAATGAAAAAAATAATGTGACTCAAACAGGGGCTAAGCAATCCACAATTTCACTGGAGATACTTTAACTTATATGTTCTAAGTAAACTACTCAATATACGAAAAGAAAATTATCTTACCTTCATAATCGACTATCAAAGTGAGTGTTCATGCGTAAAATAAAATTGAGAATTGATTTTTTGTTGGAGAGAGGGCAATGAACCATTTGTCTACACCGTCTTATCGTGTTATACACTATTCCTCCATCATGAACTATATATAATACGTGTCTGTTGTGTCGATTTCTATATAGACATATAAATTAGCGCGTGTTTAATAATATATTTTAGGGAAGTATTTGTTTTTCCATGAGCCGTATAAAGAATTACACGAAAAATCTGAGGTTGAATTAAGTCAAATAGTTATCTCTCATTAGTTTAAATTCACTTAATTTTTAATATATTTATATTCAGATTCTTTTGCAAGCTTCCGATTAAAAATTCAGCAGAATTCTGACAATCGCTTGATGACCGACACGTGTTGAATCGCACTTCTGACTGAGATAATAACTTAAAAAAGGAAGTTTGATTGGTCAAACGGCTTTGAAAGTCAGGCAGCACCCACGTGCGCCTGCTTCACATAAATCTAACTCCCCATTGCACCTAAATGCGACTCCATTCCCATTTAATTTTTCAAAGGCGTTACAGGCCCATTGGTCCAGAGCCCAGGACCCAACACCTATATCTCTCGGACGATTCCCTATAAATATGGAATTGGATCCCGTTGCATGTTTGGTTTCGATTTTTTAAAATTTTCTATAATTTCATGTTAATAGAATATTAAATACGTCATACATGATGCTTTAATTTGGCATATGAAAAGTAAATTTGGGAAGAGCATTCTATCCTTTATTAAGTCTCGAATTTTAATGCATCTTGTGATCGAACTTCTAGAAAGAAAGGGGCTATGAGCTCTTCAGTTGATGGTTTCAGACCATGCATACCTTCTTTTCCTTTAGCCTGGCTTGATGAGAATACAATACTAGAGAGGTTTTTGAGATTGGATTTGTGAACAAGGTAATCAAAGCAATTGAATTATTTTAAGAAATGACTCAAGTTTAGATTTACTGTACATATAGAGAACGATATAAGCATACCCCATAGCTCCAACAACTCAATTGGTGAACGTTGGACTTTCAACCTAATGGTCGCAGGTTCAAGTCTCGATATACGCTCAAACTCAAATATGCTTGTGAATTTTCATTGTTGAGTTTGAAATGTTTAAATTTGTGTTGAGCTATATTTATATATTGTTCAAGCTAGATAGACATACCCATGAAATGAACAATTAACACACACCCTAGGTGCATCAACGTGTGAAATAGGCTCAATTCCTTTTGACACCTATTTGTGCTTTGATACAGTCGACTATCAATTGTAGGGCCTGGACTAGTCCTATCTTAGCCCATAGGCACTATCAAATATGGAGCCAGGCCGAGACACCAATTCTTTTTTAGAAAAACTGATTTTTAGAAATATTAAACGAAATATTTTTAGAAGTATTCAAATTGTAGACGAAGTAATCATTTCGTGTACAATATTTTTCAAAGAAAAAGGAAATTTTATGTAATAAAGTCGTTGCCCACCATTTTTATTTTATTTTTTAAGATTTAAATATGGCCGGAGGAACCTACAGCCACAAGCGAGGTTTGGACCACGGATATAGGAGGGCCCGTGCCAAGCCCGAACTGTTTTACTAAGTTGATGCCACCAACTCACACGGACACTAATAGCATAGACTAAAAATTCATGAAAATTGAAAACAAAACATGGTTTCGGCTTTGAACACGCAAACTCATTTCCCAAGCCTATCTAAAAGGAGTAAGATGGAGGTTCCAGCGTTATTTTGGCTGAAAAGTGCTTCTTGATCGTATAATACTTAAAATTTCGAGAGTGTCAATCTCTATTTTTCTTGTTTTTGATAGTGAAAGTTTTGATCTTAGGTTTTTAACCTTTTTTAGTTATGTAAATGACTCAATTTATAGAATTTTTAAGGGGGTTTTGGTCATTCTTATGAGTTACCATTCTTTCGTCATCGTGTTAGAAGTTAAATTAGGTCAAATTTCCAAAGTTCTCTTGATGTTTGTGCTTGTCGGAAAATTCGTTGCATGAACATGTGTTTATAGCACTGAAACCGAGGTTGATTCTGTCAAAGTTCACACTAATGTTTCTCATGTACGTCCGAGATCGAGTTGATGACTTTAATTTTGTTGCTGGTTGAGGCTTCTAGTTATTTTTAGTGAAAAGATTGGGTTTTGCATAATTCGTTGATTAGAAGAGCTTTGATGGTCGAGGCACCTTTTAGAAGAATATTCCTTGCTCCCGAAAAATATAATTAAATACGATCTAATATAAATTATATTTTTACTCATGAAGAGTAAATCCTTATATAATTTATTATAATAATATTTTATTGTTCATAGAGAGTGTGAATTATAATTTTCAATATTTTTAGAAGAATATTAACATATTGTTTTTGAATGAGCAATAATAAAATATAACGTGTTCTCGAAGTTGTAAGTCTTCTAAAAAATGTATCGCTTTAAATTCATGTTTATCCGAAAATATATAACTAATGTCATGAGAACATTAATTAGTTTAATTACTTGAATGGTATATGATTATATAATATTTAATCATATTTTTTGAAATTAAGAGGGTGTTTGGTGGGGATTCAAATTAGATTTTTAGTGGATTGTGATAGAAGTTTTTGAAATGTGTGGTTGAAAAGATGTGGGACTCATGAAAGATGTGGTTAATATCGATTGTTTGACTTAAATTCGGATTTTAATCTGGCCCAAACATGCCATAAATAATTGAATTATATCTTATATTGAACCAGAAGTTCAATTTGACTTTATTATTTGGCATAACCAATTAGACCATCACTGGATTAACAATAATGACGCGAAATTAAAAAATCAAATGGATATTCAATGAAAAAACAGAAGATTCTTCAATCCGATTAAATACTATATGATGTTTATTCTCTTTCATGAAAATGGGTCATCACTAGTTAAATATGGATTGAATTCCCTATATTTCTGAAAATTAATTAGAGTGATATATGGGAGCCTATCACCTTTCATGTTAACCATCTGTATATTATTTGCATCTAATAGATTTAATATAAATACTAGATGATTGTATGATATTCGCAACTTGAACCTTGCGAAAATTATTGTTCAAATCATAAGCATAATTTTCAAATTATACAATCAAGATGGTGTGTCTTGTTAATGTTAGTGATCCTAAATCTCAAAATTTTAATAAGTGTTAGTTGAGATGTCAATAAATGGTTTAACACTATTGTTTGTTAAACGCCTTCAATTTATTTAATTGAGAACAAAATACTACCCATTTATGTTTGAAGTAGTCATTACGCATCATGCCAACTTTCCATTTCCATCAAATTATTTCGGTAGTGCAATATGTATAAAATTAATCTATCACAATGCACTGAGATGGAAAGTAAAAAATGCTGAGAATAAATGAATAGTTTGAATCTTTATAATGTGGTTTGTTGATTGTCAATTTGATTGGACAATTTTCTCAACATTTGGGGGAGGAGTTAAGAAGCTGATAGTAATGTACTAATAGATCATTATTTAAGTCCTTGCAAAAGACAATTCGAACTAGAAGTTTGAATAATAATTCATTTGAATGCATTTACTGACCAAATAGATTAATAATCTCACACACCAGCTTTAAATGCTTCAACTCGAATTGATTCCTGATAGGACAATTCGTTAATATCATATATAATAAATTTATGGCATGTTTGATGCATGATGATATTCGATTTTAATATAAAAATCACCAAACGAAAAATGGAGTAATTAGCAAAGATGATCCTATTAATGAGGCATATACTCTTGATGAGTATTTAGACACAACAAGTTTTAAAGCCCAGAAGAGGTTCATACCTAAAAAATCTTAAATTGTGATATTTTAATAAGTCATGAGAAAAGAAATAGAATAGAAAAATAAAAATTTGTTGATAATATTTTTGTACATAATGCATCGCTTCATATTATGAATTACGAAGATATTGAAATAAATTTATTGAAGTATATCGATCGGAAAAATTATTGGCGAAATAAATATATGCAATCTGAGTAAATTCAATTTACTAGAGAAACATGAACTTTTTGGATGTATAATCTGAACACCTAAAGGTGTATACTTATGCAAAATAAATATAGAAAAAGTAAGTCGTAATATGAAATATACGACTCTTATGCATTTTGCTAGAACTTGTATAAATAGATAAACTATCACGCGGTGGATGTAATTACAAATCTTTCTTTTATTAATCTGACAATGCATGAAATTTGATATGCTTATAATAAATTTGACTATATTTGACATGGCTATTAATGTTATGTTGAAAAATTTAATATGCCTGAAACATATAATTCAAACAATATTATCATGAGGGAGAATGAATACGTGTTGTTTTGACCAAGGTTTTCCATTAGATTTCCCTAACAAAGTTTTTAATCAGACAATATTTGTAACGTATTCAAAAAAATAAATGAATTATATTTCTTTCATTAGAGTTTTTTGCACGGGATTTTTTATAATAAGGTTTTAATGAAACACATTCTTTGTGTAATGAATTTTCGTAACATACAAAATATTTACCCTCAAAATAATACTCTCGTTTGTACGAGACTCTCGAATAGATCAACTAGAGCTATTTCTCAATTCATCATGTTACAACAATCATTAAAGGTTGATAAATATTTTGTATGAAGACGGTATTATTTTGAAGGCTATAATGAGATAACACGAAAAAAGCTTCACAAGAATTGTAATATTAAAGACGTTGACGTATAAGACAAGGATGAATTGATATTATGATTGAAATCAGGGGAGCAATTGTACTCTTTTTCATTTGATCAAGTTTTATTCCACTGAATTTTCTTGACAAGTTTTAACGAGACAAATATTTTGTAGTGTGTCATTCAATTTGATGTGTTGTAAATGATAAGTTTATTAGTGAATGTCAATTACACTCCTACAACCTAGGGATGACAATGGTTCGGTTTGGCCAAAATCATAACCGCACCACCAAATGTTTTGTCATACCATAACCGCACCATAACCACGTAAGTCGGCACGAAAATAAATTATTTTTTATAAATATAAGTCCAAACTCCAACCGTCAAGTTGAAAAAAAAATAATTATGAAGAAAAACCAATAAAAACAAAAACACGATACTAAGCCAATTTAGCAAACAATACCCCAAATGAAAATTCAAACAATATCACAATTTTCAAATTCAAAATTCAAATTTAACAAACAATATTATCAACATATGTCAAGACTCGAGGTCAATCTTCAATCTTCTCCCACAACTCTTACTAGCATAGGTCAAGAGTCAGACTCAAAGTTGATTCCAATATAGTAAATAAGAAATGTAATTAGAATAATAATACAATCATACTACCTAATGAATAATGGTCTTAACTGAAAATTTAAACAAAAAAATGTACATCTTCGTCAATGTCCTCCTCA
>CAIGRP010037754.1:0-32813 GCA_903798385.1 Fraxinus cuspidata
TGTACCATACATAGAATTACCATATATAGATTAATTGTAATTATATATATTATTTCTTGTGGAATAGAATGGCATTCAGCCAAAATTATTTACAATCATCTGGCTTAAAATTATCCAAACGATCAGAAGAATGAAGAACATTTGCAAGAGTATCAACTGCTAGTGGCCTTAACCTATTCCATTCTATATTTCCTCTATTATTCGCCTCACTTTCGCCAAATAACTACAAAATATATTGGAACTTAATAAGTTTGAGGCATTTCTTAATCATATTATCGTCAAGAATTGAGGTGCAAATCAATGTTTAGAACACAATGAAAACTGCAAAAGAAGATCGTGCCACAAAGTTGTTAGCTTTTGAATCATAGTAAACTTCAGCATCATAACATGAAAGCATAAATCAATATACCCATTCATCACCTTTTAAAAAGATAAAAAAATATCAATGTGCGTATTTGGCACATAGTACTGGCTAGTATAAAAGAGTCGAATAGTCGTACACACATCGAGAAAATAACCTCGCAATTATACACGAGTCGGGAACTAAATTTTCCGATTTCAAGAGCTATATAGCAAGACATAATTGAATTTTCTTGTTTAGAACTTCTCGACTTGCTATCTTCCACCTCCATTTTTGATCTATTTAGAAAAATATTATCATTAAAACATGAAAAACTCCAAAATGGGCATTTGTGCATTGCGGGATCACCAACTATTCTTGAATCAATCTGGCATTTCCATTTTGTATACGAAGAAATGAAGGGGATTTGATGGGTATGGTGAAGATTAAACTAAAAATTTGATGGGTATTGTGAAGAAATGAGGAGGATTTGAGAAAAATGAAATTTTTGCTCTGGAAATATGAGTGAGAAAATTTTATCCTTCATCTTTTAAAAGAAAACTGAGTGTAGGTGTGCAATTAACGGAGAAAGTGACATTTGATGGACGAAATGTTGATTTTCACAATGAAATATGTAAACAGGGATGAAAATGTAAAAAAAAATACAATATGGGGATGCTTTGTACAATTAATTTCAAATGTAGGGTCTTTTTTGAGAATATACCGCAAAAGCTCTAAGCTGGAAATCAGATGAAGAAGAGAAAAATAAACTTTGTCCAGGAAAAGCTTTCAAATATTTCAGAAGGTAATGTACTGTGTCCAGGTGAGGCTGCCAGGAGAAGATACAAATTGACTTAGTTTATGGACTGCAAATGTGACCTAGCCGAGATATAGTGAGGTACAGTAAATGGCCAACCAATCGCCTGTAGGAAGAAGCATCAGGAAGCTGATCACCATCAAAAGAATTGAGTTTGCTTTAGGATCCATAGGTAAAGAAGTTGGCTTGCAAGCAAGGAAACCGGAATCCTCGAGTAGCTGCAAAGTGTAATGACGTTGGGATAGAAGCATTCCAGTAGCTGACTGGGCAATCTCCAAACTAAGAAAGTACTTTAAAGAGCCAAGATCTTTGAGTTTGAATTGGGTATGAAGAAATTTCTTTAAATCCTTAATAACAACCAAATTAGAGCATGTAATAATGATGTCACCAACATATACCAGCAAGGCCATAAACGAAGAACCTGCACCCTTAGTGAAAGAGAATAATCTGACTTGGATTGTGTAAATCCATACATAACAAGGGCCTAAAAAAACTTTGAGAACCATTGACGCGAGGCTCGTTTTAGGCCATAGATCGACTTATGCAAACGACAAACCAGCTTCCTCCCTTTACTATCAACTTTCCTGTGTGTAGCATAGCCCAAGGAAAGATCAATGTAGACCTCCTAAAACAAGTCTCCATTTAAAAAAAAGTGTAATTGACATCAAGTTGGAAGAGATGTCATCCTTTAATGGCAGCAATGGCAAGCAACATTTTAACTGTAACTAGCTTTGCAACTGGGGAAAAGGTTTCAATAAAATCCAAGTCTTCTTGTTATGTGTAGCCCTTTGCCACCAACTGGGCTTTATAATGTTTAATGTTACCATCAGACCTTTAATTAATTTTATAAATCCACTTGCACCCAATTGAATGTTTGTCCTTTGGAAGAATTTGAACAAACCATGCGTAATTTGACTCCATAGCTTCTAACTCATTAACCATAGCTTCTCTCCAATGTGGATAGTTGACAGCTTGATGATAAAATTAGGGTTTAAAGTTGGAAGAGATATGGAGAAGATAGGCACAATGGGAAAAGGAAAGGGATGCATAGGAAATATAATTATGCAAAGGATATGAAATATTAGAGGCTGGTTTGGAATTGTGTTGAAGTAGGTCGCAATGATAAACTAGCAAACAAGAAGGAGGTTTGATGATCCTTGTAGTCCTTCTAACAACTGGATTATGTACTGTGACATGATCATGTATAATAGGAATATTATCATAATGTGTACCAAGATTAGAATCAGCCACAGTGGAGATAGGCAGATCAGAGGCTGTTATAGGCAAGACTAAGTTTGGAAAGGGATCGATGACATCAGTAGGATGAGGTATGGACTGAAAAGAAAATTGTAACACCCCAAGAATTTTAGAATAAAATTTTATTTATTTTATATAGTATATTTTTAATATTTGGAAAAAATGAGGACTAAAATGAAATAGGTTTTAAATTCCTATCTTATTTGAGCCAAATAATTATGCATCGGTAGAGTGAAAAATGTTGATTTTGATAATGATAATCTTTTTGTGATTTAGATAGAGTTTGATTGCAATCTCAATTTGATAAAATATAAAAGTAATCATAATTCTATTATTTGAAATCAGTTTTTATCCAAATTTCTTATATACGTCGTTTTAAATTCTAGTTGCATACAAATTTAACTGAGAATTTCAACTATAAATACTGTAGGAATTCTCAATATTTCACCATAGAAACTAAAGAGAACCACGATAGAGAGAGAATGAGATGAAAAGGTATATAAAAATAAAAGATCTTTTACGTGCAAGATTTTATTCTTTCCAACCTTTTAAAAATCAAGGTAAGATACTTCTATAAAAGTGGTTTGTTTCCTTATACTTTTATATTCAGTAATTTATGCATGAATTACCAGTAGACCTTCATGTTATTTATTAAGAGATAAGATATCCTACAGGAATTTAAGATGACCTAAAATGGGTGTGTCGCTTGGTCACCGATATACTCCATAAGAGAATAGTGGTATGAAGTGTTTATTTTATTGTTATATAATTGTGTATGGGAACTGCACGTATCTTATTGGGTATTTTTAAATACTCACTCTTATAAAAATGTGCAAGTTAATTTGGGTCGATTGGAACAGTGGTGGGATGGTGAAACGACTGCTAAGAGGAATTAAAGAGATAAAACATTAAGTTTAAATTATTAGTCAGTTTAATTTGTTCAAAGATAGTTATTTAATTCGTGATTATGTTTTCATTATAGATATTCTAGTTATATTTTTATTAAAGAATGTTATTTTATCGTCGCGCAAAAATTGAATTTTTGGTAACATTCCAGTGTTTGTAAAATTTTGGGGCGTTAAAGAAACAATGTCTCATTAAAGATCACATCACGAGATACAAAGAAATTTTTGAATTCTATATTGTACAGTTTCTATCCTTTGATGCAGGACAAACAGCCAATAAATATACAAGGCACAACACGAGGGTGGAATTCGGTTCCTGTGGAAGGCAAAGTAGATGCATAACATAGGCAACCAAAGACCTTGAGACGAGTGTCATCAACTGGGTTATTACAAAGAAGTTTAAAAGGGGACTCACCATGCAATAAGGGCGATGGAGTTCAATTGATTAAGTATGTAGCAGTAAGGACACATACCCTCCAAAAATTTATAGGAACGTGAGATTGAAAAAAAGAGCTCGAGCTACATTAAGAAGGTGTTGATGTTTTCTTTCCACCAAAGAGTTTCGTTCAGGTTGCCCAACACGAGAAAACTGATGTAGTACTTCTTTGGAATTAAAATATTCTGTGAATTGTAGTTCAAGAGAGTTAACAGACCTAAACTTCTTAATGCCTTTGCCAAATTGTGTTTCGATAGGAGAGAAAAAAATTGGGAATTATGAATTTAGTATCAGACTTCTGTTTCATGAGGAATAGCCATGTAAATTTAGTACATTCATCTATAAAAGTTAGGAAATATCGATAATCAGCGTGTGTTGGTGTATGATACGGACTCCATGTATCACAATGAACTAAATCAAAGGGATTCTTAGATAGATTATTGTTAGAAACAAATGAAAGTCGTCTTTGTTTAGCGCGCGGACAAATGGAACAATGAATGTCTTTATGATCATTACAATTGAATGACAACTTGTCTTTCAACATCTCTTAGCCTTTAAACGACAAATGTCCAAATCTATTGTGCCAAATTTGTGACGACACATTATTAACCATTGAAATGGAGGAATTGCAAGTAGTATTAATAGAAATAGAATTACAAGAATGGGAAAAATAGGTAGTGTCAATGATATAAAAATCACCTACTTTATTACCCTGCAAATCATGTTCAAAGTTGGCATTTTCTGGATGACACAAGAATCCATAAGAAAATTGACATGAAGTGAAGAATTTTTCGTTAATGAACTAACATATAGTAAGTTCAACTGGAATTGTGGAACATAAAGAACATCATGAAGTATCAATAATGGACTGATTGAGCCAGAGAATTTAACTTGTATGTGAGTGTTATTTGGAAGAGTGACAAATGAATTTGGAATGGGGAATATGGACTCATCAAAACATACATGGTTTGTAGCACCAAAGTCAACCATCCAATATCTAGGAGAATGAAGGCTATGATGATTAGAAACAAAGAAACATGTACCTAATGTGTGTGTTGAGTTCACATCAGCTCACGTGTAAGCTTTGGCTGATATCGGATTGGAATTTAACATGGCCCACGAGTGCTCATATTGATTTAGATTCAAGGTTTGAACAAATCATCAATGTTCCCTTGATGATCAGAAGATTCTGAGACTTGATTTATTGCTGCAGTAACAACTTGATTATAAGAAGTAGCCTTCTGTCTCATTTTGTAGCTAGTAGGATAACCACGAAGCTTGTTGTTCGATAAACTTATATACCGCAAGTGCACGGGTCACGTTCAAATAATAAAGTGAACTTTTTGAGTCCGAGTTATCGATCCCTCGAGGAAATTTTACTTTCAAATACACAACTTTAATCAATTTAATTTTAACAATAAAAACAAACACACAGTAAGATAAGATTTTAGAAAATAAGAAAAAATAAACTACAACTCTACAAAATAAGAAAACATAAACACTTGCGAATTTTGGAGGAAAACGTGGTTGAGATTTATGGTTTCGATTAACCGTCATCTAATTAATTTCTCCACAAGCCAGTTAATAATTTACTCATTTATTATATTAGACCCGATTTCTAATTTTAGTTAATTACCTCCATCAAGCAAAATTAATCCTAATTAATTTGTTAACCTACAATATCTATATGTCGATTAAAACCAAACAACCGCTATGAAAATAGCTCAAGGGTCACATAGGGTTAGATATATATCTCTATCCCCTACACAATCCTAGAGTATTTATTATTTGATCTAAAATACACAATCTTCTCTCGAAAGATGTATAAATCATTAAACTCAATCACTTAATGACCAAATAAAGGAAATGAATTTAACACAAATATAAATATACTTGAAAATAAGCATTTTAACATTAAAAAATAATTATTAAAATTAATAAAAGCTAGGTTAACTTCAACCATAAATCCCAATATAAATACTTAGTCCATGTTATATAAATGATAAAAATTAGAATATTTTATACAATACATGACGAATATGACAAAATAATTGAGAAAATACAAAATTATGGATAAAACTCATTTTTTTGAAGCTTGGCTTTGACTTCTCCAAATATTTTTCTAAATTCTTAGATGTACTCCTTGTGCTCTTAATTTTGTCCCCAAAATTATAAGTAAATCAAAAGAAGAAGAGAAGAAAAGAAAATGAAAAGAAAAGAGAAAGAAAAAGAAAAGAAAAATGAAAAGAAAAAAAAAGGAATTGAAGAAGAAGAAGCTGCCGAGCCAGCAACAGAAGCCCGTTTAGGTTTTAAAATTCATTTCCAAAAATTGCAGCCCAAGCCTCCGAAGTTTGAAAATCTAACAAAATGGTCCCCAAGCTTTAAAATGGAGCTAGAAACTTGAATTTGGTTTAATTTTGCAGCCAAATCCCCTAGATAATTGCACATCAGGTATCTTAACTTTTATATTGTACAATTTGATCCTCATATTTTGATTTTTCTTCCATTTACGCCCTTCATAAATTGCATCCAAGGTCCTTAAATTTTATAGAATTGTTCATTTTGGTCCCAACATTCACATTTTTGCACAAATTTGGTCATTTTCTCCTCTTTTTGATTTGTTCTATTTCTTTGGGTATTTTTACCTACAAAAGCAATAATTACATAATTGTGAGCAAAAATTCGCTATTTTTTTTATCAATAATAAGTATATTTAGGTATTAAATAAGTGTGCAAAAATACACTTATTAAATACCCCTCAAACTTAAGCTCTTGCTCGTCTCGAGTAAGATTATCCACCAACACAATCAATTAGCACATGACAAAGATTAACAATATTAGATAGCTTGCCATAATAATCAAGGAGTGTAAAATTGTATAATCAATTCACAAATATGCTCCAAATAATGCTAGCAAAAACAATTTAGGCTTATCCAATGTTCGATCGGTGCGTGTATGCATAACCACTTTCAATCATCATTCACGTTATGAAAAAGTTATCAAGACGAAAAATTTTTCAAATAGGCTCCAACTCGACCAATTGTAGTCAAATATTTCATTTCCCTCTCGTGAGATTTACACTCCTTAAAAAGCTATTCATATTGTTTCCTCTGGTGTAAATTTAAAGGTTGCTATCAATTCACTCATTTCTTTTCCCGCTCTTTTTTGGTTAGACTTAACCGACAATGTCAAAAATCTATCCACATGATGATTCTCCACTAGAAGAGAGATAGAAAATACGGGAAAAATTTCATTCAATCCGTGTGTAAAATGAATCAGTCTTTACAATGTGCAACACCATCTATATAAATAACAGAATTAATAGAATGCTTAGCTGGCAATTAACAGAATGTTAGCTGGCTGCGAAATATTTAACACGTTTTATTAATAATTATCAAAATATATTGAAACTATTTTTTTAGCTACGCCAAACAAAGACGGCAAAGTATAAATGCCTATAGAAAAAATTAGGGAATGTTCTCTTGTGTTTCAGTTTTGTATTTTGAGTTTTGTATTCATTTTGAGTTTTGTATTTTGAGTGTCAATTTTAAGATTGTTGAAGAAGTGTTCTTTTTGGTGGAAATTGTTTTGAAAACGCGTTTTCAAAAATGGAAAAGAGAGCGTGAAAACTGTTTTGAAAAATCGAAAACAGAAAACAACACGAACGGATTGTACATATTTAAAAATGATAGAATAAACTCTTGAAAAACATTATTTCTACCGTAGGTCCACCTGAACGCCAAATAAGTGGTTTCCAGTTAAATTCTTCTTGAAACCTTTTCACTCACAATTATCTCTTTTATCTGTTTCTACACATTCGACGATTCAATCGTTGTCCACAACCACCACCAGGTTTATGCAACTATAGTGGAAGACAGAAGGAAGCCCTATTCAATCAATCAATCTATCAATCAAGATTGGAGATAAGTTGTTAGTATAGGGGAAAAAGAAATGGATTTGTAGAAAGCGGAAGCGGAGTCAATGATAAAGCATGTCGATACCAAAGGAGCCGGAACTGGTGATGAAACAGAGAGATGGATCCGTGCTGGGGAAGAGGACAATTCTCAAGAGCGACCATTTTCCTGGCTGCCAGAACAAACGCTTGTTTCCCCAGATTGATGGTGCCCCCAATTACCGCAAGGTTTTTCTGCATCACCATCTTCACCTTTCAATTATTAAATGTTGTTATAGTAATATATCTTTGTTACTTGTTTTATTTTTACGTCATTATGTAATTGGGGTTCCCTTTTCTTCCTTGGATTAGTGGCTAGCAGTTTCTTAATAATTCGCATCTCTTACTTACCATGACTGTTACACATTGGTTTTCTAGGTACAGGTATAGAACTTGACCGCACCAAAGATTAACTAAAACTTGAATGCGTTTACCAGCATGGGTGTTTCCTATCGCATTTTCCCCACCTTAACATAACGCGGGCAAATTCAGATCCTTTGAGCATACCGTGGTTAATTCAAGAAATGCTATTTGAAATAAGCTCTCTGGCTAAAGGATAACCCACTAATTTTGTTGGCTCAAATGGTTATGAGTATTTCTTAATTCAATTTTATGAAAGCTAGTACGCAGTATCATAGCCTGATGATTCTTACTCGTAAAAGCAAATTTGTCGGTCATATTGACATTCTTTACTGTTCCCATGCTTGATTTTTAGTTCTGACCTAGTTGTTGTTCATCTGTTGTTATATGAAGAAGAATTTACCCGAGTCTAGAAATTATCGGAATTAAAATTGCCTGATAATAAGGTGATGATGTGTGGAGATTTCAAACATATTAGTGATTCAACTTAATTTTTGTCTTTCTTTCCTTCTCTCCTTGCAATAGGCTAACTTGTTACCTGTACATGGTGTTGCTATCCCCACTATTGATGGCATTCGGAATGTCCTCAACCACATTGGGGCTCAAATGAATGGGGAGCAAATTCACGTACTTTGGATTAATCTCCGTGAGGAACCGGTAATAATCACATTCAGCTATGCCTTTCCATGAATACGACTCTATTGGAGTGAGTTGCAATTTTTGAGTTTGGAAGGAGAAAATGATAGTGAAAAAAGGTTTTAGAGAACAAATTCGGCAACATGCAATGCATAGAATGTTTATTTTGAAATATCTTCAAGTTGCTATAGCATGCTATTGGACCTATATCCACTGCTATTTTGTAGTTTTTCTGTAAAATGATTTCACTTCTCTTGTCTCGCTCTCACAAGTTCATTCATAAATAAACCTACTGCTTATTCCTTTTAAATTGGCTTATTGCTTTCTTTTTTGCACTCTGATGACTCTTAGACTAAAGACTGCATCTGTTGGAAAATATACATCTGGCGGGTAGGGGTATGGTACTGATATAAGTAAGTTATGCTATAGTATTGACAATAATGGCAACAAAAGCTGGTGCGGAAGCGGAATTGGAATTTTGAAACAAGAATAAAGTAAAAAGTTAGAAACTATGTATAGTCAAGAATATTCCCTAATCTTACTAGTATAAGGAAACTAATATAAGGAAACTAAATTCTAAAAGGAAATAAACTAAAATCCTAATTTAAAAGAAATTAGAAATCCTATTCCAATTAATAAAGAAAAGAAATCATATTCTAAATAAGATATTAGAATAAAAAGATAAAATTTACTTTTATCATATTTACAATAGGATTGTCCTACATCAAAAGTAGTTAGGATTGTCCTACATCAAAAGTAGTGGCCCCTGAATAGGTGACTTTTTAAAATTGGTTCAAGTCTTGATACTTCTAACTTTTTACTAGTCATTTTCTTAACTGAGTGTAAAAAGAAGACTTTTGATCTATAATTTCCAATGGTTTCTAAAGAAACCACTTGCAAAATTCCAACCATTTGGGTCTAGAGCACATTTGCTCCTGACAATCCTACCTCACAAGGAAGAGTGTTCTAAGGTATTACACTCCTAAACTGCTTCTACTTTTGCTTTTGATGACCAAATCCATGTTACCTAATTTTTTTTGTTTACTTCACATAAAATCCATCACGAGTTTTTTTCTAGAAGTGACAACTACCTTACATAACATTTTACATGGTGACATGAAGTAAATGGAACTATTGAACATACCTGATTAAATAAGGGTTCACCTCTCGCTGTTCAAAGGAATTGATTTCTTCCATGCATCCAGTCTTTTAGCAACCCTTTCAATCAACGGGGATCATACCTTTTCGGCAATTTTTTACTACCTAGAGAAAGACCTGAATATTTCTAACAACTTGTTAGAAACTAATGCCACATCCAAATTGTCTCCCTTTCCCAAAATCCCCCTGGTTAATATAAATCATGTCTTCCAATGCTGTTTTCAAGCTATTTGCTAAAACCTTTACAATGATTTTGTACAAACAAGTCTACACATTAAAATGGAATATCACTAATTTTTCTAGATATGATTTTTGGGCATCCCTTACCGATTAAGTTGTTTGCTCGACTGGTTTCTCATTGGAGGATTAATTCTTATGAATTATGTCTTAGGAGATGTCCTCATGTATCTCCTTCTCCATCTTAGAATGTAATGTGTTGGAGGACAACTGAAAATGTCGATCACGTTTTCTTACATTATGACGTTGCTAGATTTTGTGGTGTGTCTTGTTAGGAGAAGCTCAGTTTGCATGGGTTTCCGTGAAAGGTGCATTGAGGTATTTATTAAAAAATCTAGTGGTTTTGGCTCAGGAAAGTTGGGTGATGTTATGTTGACAACTGTGGTTTTGCCTATTTCTGTGTAGTTTGGACGAATAGGAACTTCAAAATTTTCGGAGGAAAAGAACTTCTTGCCGATTTAAGAGGGCAATATTTTGGCTTATTTATGGGCTTCACATCAAAATAGTTTAAGATTTTCTCTTTACCTTTAGTTATTCTTGATTGGAGGAATTTGACGCATTCTTGATTTAATTTTTAAACTTTATTTTCCTTGTATTTTAAGGACTATTTGTTCTCTTTATGTATGTATCTTAATATTGTGATTGCTAAAATTTTGTTTCTTAAATGAATAAAGTCAATGTGGAAAAACTAGGGATATAGTTGAGTTATTTGCCTCAATTTAGTTTTGTCATTTGAAGCAGTAATGGACATACTTACAGAGCACTAAAAGTTCTAATTGGATAAAGGGCTTACTTTCAAGCATGAGAGTGAGGTGCATTATTATAACTAGATTATGGCTTCTTACTTTGTTGATCACATCATTTATGTTTCTATTATTTTTGTATATATGTCACAGGTAATATATATTAACGGCCGACCTTTTGTTCTGCGTGATGTGGAGCAGCCATTCTCAAATCTGGAATATACGGTATGTAATGCTACACAAATCTTACCTTATGATTTTGATTCATTTGTATTAATCATTTTCAGTTTATTTGTTCTAATTTGTACTAAGCATCACATGTTTGATGGAGATTGCTCTCACTATTTCTTACTTTTTCTTCCTTAGGTTGAACCGTATGAAATAATTATTTACCTTTTGATTTTTGGTAATTGAGTATTTGCTCCTTGTTCTGCACTTTGTCTTCCTTTTGTGGCATGGCTGTTCAAAGTTTGGAAAGAGGAGGGTTTTGCATTTCTAGTCTATTAAGTGCCATAAAATTTTGTTAGGTTCATTACGTAACGTGAAAGACACATTACTGACTTTGAGTGCCTCATAAAAATTGCAAGTAGTCACCAAAATATGCAACACGTGCCATCCTTCCTCGGGACATCTCGAAAGATTGGCAACAAGCATGGGATTTATGGCTGAATTCAGCAAAAAGTAAGCAGTTTATTCTAGCTGCTTCGACAATTTTCTTTCTTTTCTCAGTGGGTGGTTCTGGCTGCATATAATTTTGGGATTAGGTTGTGTAGAGTACATGCTAGTGGTTTGCAAGCAATACACAATTGTTCAGGCTTATTTTTTCTGCCTTTCCCCCTTTTTACTTCTAAAAGGAGAATAGGACTTTTTTAACGTTTATTTGCTGGCTTGGTGCAAATTCTGTTTTCTTTAACATTGAGGAAATATGGAAAGGGATCAGTTACGATCTTTGTTGGTTTACTCTTCTGGTTTGGTTTTGTTTGCCTAACCTAAGAATAAAATTGAAATTCCATTGAATTGGAGGTTCTGGTTAGCTAGGACTTCCTTCCACCAACTCCCCATGATTGTCATATTGGAAAGGCTAGGACATTCATTCTTCCAGAACAACTTATACCGTTGAAGCATACGACTCATTATCATGTATTCATGTTTATATGTTATTCCATTTATAGTTTTAATAAGAGTTTTATAATCAGTCTTCATCGATATTTATTTTTCATATAAAAGTAGGGTATTAACAGGGTCAGGGTTGAGCAAATGGAAGATCGATTGAAAGAGGATGTCCTCATGGAAGCTGCTAGGTATCTTAAACCCCTTTACTTGTTCTTTTATATTGAAGTATCATTATTACATGTTTTGTTGTCTGTGTTGTCGGTACCTGTACCTTCTTGACTTCAGTTTCAATTAACATGTGAATCAACAGATACGGAAATAAGATCCTTGTAACTGATGAACTTCCAGATGGTCAAATGGTTGATCAATGGGAACCAGTTACGCATAATTCCATTAAAACACCACTAGAGGTATGCATACTTGCAAATCAGGTATGAAGGAACCTCAGCTGTTTGCTTATACTTGTTTGGATGTTCTTCTCCAAGCTAGGTGTACGAGGAACTGACATGGAAGTACATAGTCGACTACGAGCGTGTTCCTGTAACAGATGAAAAATCACCTAAAGAGCAGGATTTCGACGTTCTGGTGAGTCTCCAAGTTTCATTCTTCATCGGTAATATGCGGTGTCTACTGTTTCCTTCAGTTAGCTTGTATATTTCAATGTGCTCAATTCTGTATTTATAAGAATCCCTGCTCTAGTTCCTTATTTCTTGATGTACCTATGATTAGATTTACCCTAAAAAATTTAAAGATATTTTTCTTTATGTATACATACTCAAACTGGACAGATATATATACTCATACATACGCGCACACAAGTGCGGGTGCACAAAAGGTATTTACTTACAATTCAGCTACTTCAGTTCAAAAGAAGATTACTTGGAGCTCGACTTGGTATCTAAACCTTTTTACAAATACGTAATGCCGGATATAATTGGGATGCTGAAGTTTAAGTAAATTCATTTATTATTAAATTTTACCAATCTCAATGATGATAGGGTTTTTGTGCGTCAGGATTTGCATTGCATGCCTGTAGTCCGACATATACTGAGAATAATGATAATGAATTTTGATCAAACGTTCATATACCTAAGATGTATGTATTCATTTGTAGAGTGCATTTTATGACGTTCTTTGCAAATGTAGCTGTGAAAATATGCCTATAACTCATTTGGAGATGTTTCACTGCTCTTTCATATCTTTTGCTTTATAGGTTCATAAAATTTCTCAAGCTCATATAAGGACCGAGATAATTTTTAATTGCCAAATGGGTCGTGGACGAACAACTACTGGGATGGTGATTGCTACTTTAATTTATATCACTCGAATAGGAGCTTCAGGTAGTCATTTTTCTTTCTTAAGTGATTTTGAGTGTAGATATGTGCTTCCAAGTATTCTATAGTGTGCATTCTATTTGTTTATGATGCTACACTTGCTCAGCTGAAGTACCTTTTTGATATACTTAAAATCTGTTCTACAAACATTACAAAATTAAACCTTCTTCAAGAATTCACTTCTGTATTCTGCCTGTTCTACTTGTGGAAGTTTTTGTTTCCTTCAAATTTCTGGTATAATAATTTAGGTGTTACATTATACTCCAGCTTATGCAGTTCTTATCATTTTGCAAAACTAATTTTTTATGATTAGAATATAAAGACTTGCATCTATAGCTATCAAGATTTTGAACCCTATGATCAAAAGGTTCACGAGGGAGAAGTAAGTCACATTTATAGAATAGCTCGATCATTGCGATTATTAGTATAACTAAAATGTATAGAAGTTAGATAAGATATTTGTGAGAGCAATGGAGCGTGGAAAGATGTTACAAACCAGAAAAAGTAATGGATATAGAATCATCACCTGCCATGGCTCTTCCCAAAACAAATAATGAACAGTTGCCAACTTCTAAGGGTGACAAAATGATGTACATTCTTAAATTGAGAATCAACTTACAAGACTAGCTTTAACAGAATTAGAGTTATAATATAAACTTCTAGCCTTATGGGCTGGGTTTGGACGTAATATGATTGTTAAAAGAGTTGATTTTACGCATCTCATTATGTGATAAGATGTAAGAAATACCAGGATCTAGTAGATACAATCAAACCATATCAACGCATAAGCCGTATTTGGCCTAGCGTGGAAGAGAAATTAATTTTTTGACCGATTTTGGATGCTTTTCTTCATCAATTCAATTACTTGATATTATGTAGCAGTCTAAATCTTTTTCTTCCTCAACTGGGTCCCTACAATATAGTGACTAATTCAATTGGAAAGTGGTAAGTTGTGTATTAACCTACTTTTGTTGATTTAAAGTCTATTGATTAGCTCATGAACACTGTTGGAATTTGAATTAGAAATAAAGATTGTAGGTCCTAGACAAGTAATAAGTTTTTTTTGGTCGAAGGAAAGAGTATAGTAGTCCTTATTTATAAAAATAAGAGGGATATTTGGAAGAATGCATATTATTTAGGCAATCAGCTTATAAATCAATGTTGTAGGGAGTGATAATGGCTTGAAGCTTGTAGAGATTCAGCTTAAATTGTGTCTGGGGATTAACTACTGGACAGATATATCTGGAAAGACTAATAAAGCAGTATAAGTTTAGTCCTCATTTATCTCATTCTTATTGGTATGTGACGTGGAGGAAAGCAAAAAATATATACATTGTGATGTAGCTATATTTTTATAGTGCATAAGAGAAGTATTTGAATGCTTTTCTTTAAAGGTACAGTGCACCTATCTGACTTGCCTGTGTGAGGCATTTGAATTTCCTTCCTGTCCCTCGACTCTTTCTTTTGTCAGAATTGATTTTCTTATACCCGAGTGAGTTGAAGCTATTACTCTGGGATAAGGAAAGTTGGTTTTTGTTATGTGGAGAGTTGTGGTTTTGGATATTTTTTGGGTAATTTGGAAGAAAAGAACTGCCAAACTTTTGAAGAAAAAGAATACTGCTGGGCAATTTATGTGAGCAAGAAATTTTTTACTTCATGGATAGATCTGAGGAGTTCAAAGATTTCCCTTTATCATCAGATTTTTTTGGTTGGAAGAATGTTATGTATTCTTGATTTTGTTTTTGAACTTGGTTCTACTTACAGTGCAAGAGCATTCCTTGTCCTCATGAATGTATATCTCTTTCCTTTCTGTCATCTAATTTCGTAAGCAATGTATGCGGACATTCATATAATAGGTATTCCAAGAACCAATTCTATGGGAAAAATTGCTGATTTTGGTTCTAGTGTCACTGACAACTTACCAAACTCGGAGGAGACAATCCATAGAGGAGAATATCCAGTCATTAGAAGCCTGATTCGGGTTCTGGAGGTACCCAAAATGGCTTACTTGCAACTTTCCTAATTAGATAACGATATTATATTTTGTTTGAATTTATATTGAGTAGTGTTGTGCCTTAAGGGTGGCGTTGAAGGCAAAAGACAGGTTGACGAAGTAATTGACAAATGTGCCTCTATGCAGGTATTAATCTCTGAAAACTTCTGTGTTCCTCAAGCGAAATTATATTTCATCTTGGTTGCTCTCTCTCTCTCTCTCACTCCCTCCCTCCCTCTCTCCCCCACGCGCACGCACACACACACGCAAGCACGCACACAAATTACAATCATTTGTAACCACTTTGAATTTTGTATTTGTTGACCTATTACAGAACTTACGTGAAGCTATTGCTACTTATCGAAGTAGTATATTGCACCAAACTGATGAAATGAAGAAGGAAGCATCCCTTTCCTTTTTTGTGGAGTACCTAGAGAGATATTACTACCTTATTTGTTTTGCTGTATATCTTCATACGGAAAGAGAAGCACATCAGCCTGTGTTCCCTGGTCAATGCAGTTTTACTGACTGGATGAAAGCCAGACCGGAGCTCTATAGCATATTGCGCAGGTAAATATGAAGTTCTGTGCTATGAAATGTTTCAAGGGGCTGAAACAATTTTTTCTATTATGTAAATATGAGGTGATTCTCAGGTGGTTGTACCACCTTAATCACCTTCATGTGCATGTGTATGCAGATTAAATAACATCTATTTAGTATGGACTGAACATTTCTTGCTAACATTGCATCAAGAAGGTGTTACATAGTACAAATAATCTTAGTAATTGTGAACAGAGTCAAAAGGCGGCTGTTTGTATTTCTAGTTCAAATTAAAAATAATGCTACTTGTACATAAATGGTACATAATAGTTTAAATCACAGATGAAGTGTCAAAACGAGAGCATGAAGTTTTTTTTTTTTTTTTTTTTTTTTTTGTTGAAAAAATTCTTAGTCAATCATATTTCAACACATCATGTGTATGTAAACCATTATGTACATCTAGTACAACCGTAAAATTANAAAAAGAGAGCGGAGAATTTTTTTTTTTTTTTTTTGAAGAAATTCTGACTCAATCATATCTCACCACATCATGTGTATGTAAACCATTATGTACATCTAGTACAACCGTAAAATTAATATGGAGTTATTTAATGTCTAATAATTGTAAGTGTTCTTTTTGAAGTCTAGAGTTGTTATTTAGGTTGAAAGTTTGTGTAAACTCGAAAGCAGGCAGAAATTGAGATTTAAAAACATATAATGACCTGGGGTTGCTCCTGTTAACAATATTGACTTTTCCAAGATAGAATCTCAAGTCTTATTAGGATTCCATTTACACTACTGAGGCCCAATTTTTGCGTCTACATGTGTTTGGAATCCTATTTTCATTTCTCCATCTCATAGTTAATATAACATGCGGCAGTGGGATCACATGTCAAAATTTGGTATCATGTTACCTATATGTCAAAACATGGTGGTGACAAACCGTACAATATTGTGCAGATTGCTGAGGAGAGACCCGATGGGAGCGCTTGGTTATGCAAATCTAAAACCTTCTCTAGCAAAAATCGCTGAATCTGCTGATGTCCGCCCTTTTGAGATGAGTCAAGTTGCTGCCCTAAGGAATGGAGAGGTTCTTGGAAGCCAAACTGTTCTAAAAAGTGACCACTGTCCTGGTTGTCAACATCCTAGTTTACCGGAGAGATTGGAGGGTGCCCCTAATTTTAGAGAAATTCCGGGATTTCCGGTTTATGGGGTTGCAAATCCAACTGTGGATGGTATTCGATCTGTAATTCAGAGGATTGGAAGCTCAAAAGGTGGCCGTCCTGTATTCTGGCACAATATGAGAGAAGAACCTGTTATTTACATCAATGGAAAACCATTTGTACTTCGTGAAGTTGAAAGGCCATACAAAAATATGCTGGAGTATACGGTATAATGTCTCGTTTGGGGATTAAGCTTGAGCTACTGCATGATAATTGAACTTCTAGTGTATGAATAGACAACATTGTGACACTTGGAACTGGGATTTGTATATCGTATTTGCTTAAAATTGCCTCATTTCTTGGAACTACAATAGTTTTGCCTTAGCATATGGAAGTTACTAGTTTTACCTAAAATCACATAGAGAGGGGTGCATTAGTGAATAATTTGGAATTAAAACAAGCCACAATAATTAATTACTCTAGATTTAGTTCATGTGAATTAATTACCCTGTGTTGAATTGTCGGCTTGTATGAAATCAATGTTATAACAATACAAAGAATTTATAATATGATCAAACCTAGAAAAACCCACTAAACTTGCTGATTTAATTCCTGCAATTTTCAAGACCCGCTGGAACGTGTTTCATTCTTACCCGCTCCCGATCTTCTAGAATTGTCTATTTCTTGTGGATCGCCAAGAACACTTTGTTCTTGTACTCTTCCTATTCTTCTGGTTTAACCTCCCTTAATTTCTAGCAACCTTTGAAGGCTATTGAGAAAGTACATTTCTGATTATATCTAGGAAGTATGTGTTTTGGATTATATGAATTTGATGTTTTTTCCAACTTGTGGTTGATTGATCTCAAGATCAAATGTTTAATCTCAATGTTTGGATGTGTTCTTGGATCTTGGAATGATGTTATGAAGATGTATTGTAATGATCAACCACACACAAAAACACAATGGGCATTGAATAATTATATTAAGAGGTATTTAGGATAGATAGAACTCTTGAAAATTGTGAATTATGGTTTCACATATAACACCGTCGCTTGAGTGCCAGACTAGCGACATGTAAGCGAGAGGTTTGTCGCTCGAGCGATAAGCGAGCGACAATGATTCTGCTTTTTCTGCTCGAGCATCAGCTAGGCGATAGGCTAGCGTAAATCCGACGACTCTTTTTCCTTGTTATCGCCTAGCGTTAATCCGATGACTCTTTTTCCTTGTTCCATACTCGAACCTAAAGACTCTTAGGCCATGTTTGATTGCAAAGAATTCGAGGAAAACGAATTTCACTTTGGCCGTTTGATTGCAACGTGAAAATGGAAATCGAATTCCAAGATACAACCATTTTAAGCTGCATTTTCTTTATTTTCATGGAAAACGAATCCATATGGGTTGGCAGACTTATATTTTCCAACTAATATGAAATTAGAATTCATTTCCACCTTTACCTATCAAACAAACCCTTAGTTTATTATTACAACCCTCCAAAATATTCATTGACTTTTACAACTCTTTTGTAACAATCCTATTCTTTTATAATAATCATTTTGTCTAAAAAATTGCCAATACAACATAAATCCTAACAATCTCCCTTCCCCCTTTGGTATTCTATAACAAAATTATACAATACAAGTCAAGAAAGTAAAAAAAAAAAAAAAAACTATCTACGCAAACTCAATTTGAATAATTGTCTCTTGCATTTCTTGAAAAACCTGTTTCCTGAAATCAACAACTTAAATACCAAGTGTAAATGCACGTGAAAAATGAAATATAATAATTGAAACTGACTATAATAAATATGCTACCTAGATTGAGAAGTAATACTAATGTTAATTAAAATACCAATTGAAACATTAATATTATAAAACATGAAAACTCAAAAAAGCTAAGCATTTAAAATATTTAATGAACATCTCCCCCTTACTGCAAACTCTCCCAAAAATGCAGTTACATTATCAAAGAAAATGTCCATCTTCTCTTCCCCTTTTTGTCACAAATGGAGCTATAACTACAAAGTATAATAACTTAAAGATACAGTTGATAGCATGCATAAGCATAATTAATGATCAATAAACTTTCCCACATACTTAGTTCAATTGATTTGTGTGTAAAGTGCCTTAATTCCTTGCGATCAAAACTCCAAACCTTAAATTTGTGAGAAATGACATGCTAAACATGATTGTTAAATAAGTTTATTCCCCTACTAATAAAAGTCAAACCAATAATGCATATTATGACCTATAAATAAAGCTCATTTTTCATGTATATTATTCTTTTCTTCCCTCTACTTTGATCATATATATTTTCTTTTCATTTTTTCACATCTTATGTGCAGACTATTCTCCATTAAGCGACTAAGATGACTCCTGTAATGAGTTTTGGGTCGATGACTCCAAGTTAGTTAACCATAGGGTATCAGGTTATGAGAAATCTCTCAGGCTTAATTGCTTGAGTCAAATAGGCTTCGAAAAAGAGCAATCCATGTCCAAGGTCATCTTACCAACAGATGACGGCTATCCAAATCTCACACAAGTGGGCAAAACTTATTCACAAGATCATAGTGTATGCAGTGTAGGTGGTACACGAAGAAACCTATACTAAGTACTCCACATAAACCTAAACAAAGTAATGAAAAATATGCTACAATACATCAATTAAACTCATACTTGGTTAGAACACACATGTTTAAGTAGATCATATATCATTCAAGTAAATCATATATCATGCTGTAGTGAAAAAATTTCCCTTTTTTATTTTTCAATTTTTCAACTTTATTTATTTTTTTAAAAATCAAACTAACAAAAAGCAAAAAATTAAAAATAATAATAAAAAAATGAGATGCATGCAATAATGTATGAATCACAATTAACAAGCATAAGCATGCATAAAAAAACATTTAATCAGTTAGGTATACAAACACTCTTATCTTTAAGGGCACCATGTTTATAAATTTTTCAAATTGCTTTTTTTTAACCCAAACTTGTCTAGTGGAAGACTTCCGAGTCAACTGTGTATTAACTTGGTCAAATGACTCACTTAATTAGTGATGAAGTCAATTCGGCCATCAAAATACTGTTTTCTAACTCTAGTAAAATTTCGATTTCGATTTCTATTTCTATAAAGGAATTTATGACATCTAGGCCTTATATGTCCTAACTCACTACAATTGAAACAAGTACATAGGCTACTTGACGGCAGAGATAGAAATGGTTTTGGAAATACTAGCTCTATTATGATCTGTTTGTTTATATCCTAGACCTCTCCTATTCCCAGCGGGCTTGTTCAACCCCAAAAGACTGTTTAGTTTCTGAGATCCACTAGAAAAAACAAGAAGTTGAGACTTGAAATATTCAAGTTCGCTCAAAAGGTTCTTAACTGGATTTCTAATTTATGATTCTCAATGGTCAGCTCACTAACTCTCTTAGTGCTCTATTCACTTTCTTAATCTTAAGACTCTTCTCAAATAATTTTTGATAAACCTCACGAATCTCTTCCTCAGATTGCTCACCACTATTTACTTCCTCAACCTTCTCACCGTCCTTATCAGATTCACTTTTAATCCTAGCAGTGAAGGCCAGAAACTTCCCACTCTCCTCATAAGTGGACATCTCACTTTAATTATTCGAGCTAGACTCGTTATCAGTGAGAGTTGCATTCATAGCTTTACCCTGATTTCTCTTACCATTAGGACGCTCACTTCTATAGTGGCCAAAACCTTACAATTATGACATTTTATAGATTTAAATCTCTTTCTAGACTTATTGGAATCACCTCCGTGTCTCTCTAACAATTTTTGAAAATTCTTAACAAAGTATGTTATTTCCTCATCATTAAGTGATTCCGAATCCGAAGAGTTATACTCTTCTTCCCTAACAGTGTTCAAGACTATAGACTTGTTCTTCTTAAGTTGAGATAAGGTGAATTTATAAGTTTGGAAAGATCCAACAAATTCTTCAATTTTAAGAGCATCTAGATCCTTGCTTTCCTCAATAGTCGTAACTTTATGCCTAAATCTCTCAGATAAGGATCTCAGGATTTTGTGGCAATCTTAGGCTACGGAATTTTTTCACCTAGGTTAAAGCTAGAATTAATTATGTTATTCAAGATTGCACAGAAGTCATCGAAGGTCATCCTAATCTCTTCAAACCTAGTGGTCAACATCTGTATCCTGCGTTCCCTTATTTGTAGTTCCTCTTTAGCAACGTTACACAGACACGCCTAAATTCTTCATGTGATACGGCCATAAATAGAGCACGAAGCCCTTTACCATTCCAATTACACTAATCTAAATCGTTCTTAGACCAAGTTGAAATATTAGGGGTAACTACACCTGCAACTATGGTAGATGGGGTGGTCCAACCATTTACTACACTTAACCAAACACGCTCATCCATAGATTTCAGGAAGGTTCTCATTTTTCCCACCTTGTGGTTTATTGATCTCATGAATTAAAGGTTTAATATCAATGTATGGATGTGTTCTTGGATCTTGAAATGATGTTATGAAGATGTAATATAATGATCAACCACACACAAAAATGAGATGAACATTTGATATTTATAATAAGAGGCATTTAGGTAGAATAAGATAGATGAAATTCTTGAAAATTGCGAACTAGTGTTTCAGGTATAACACCATAGCTCGAGTGTCAGGCTAGCGACAGGTGTGTCGCTCGAGCGATAAGCGGGTGACAATGATTCTGCTTTTTCCGCTCGAGCATCAGCTAGGCGATATGCTAGCGTAAATCCGGCGATTCTTTCTCCTTATTCCATACTCGAACCCAAAGACTCCTAGGTCATCCTCCAAAAGACTCATTAACTTTTATAACATTTTTGTAACAATCATATTCTTTTATAATAGTCATTTTGTCTAAAAAATTACCAATACAACATAAATCCTAACAGCATATCACATCCTTATCTGATTATTATTTCCGAAATGAGAGTGAATTTTTTTTCTAGCTGCTCCTAGAAAACTACCATTTGCATGTGAACTTTGAAGTGGATATTACATTTTTTTCACATTATCTGTCACTATAACAAGTTTCTGGAGAATCTTGATATGCTATCTTATAGATAAGACTAAGGATATGGTTATGGGTGTGAGCTTTTTTGCGTCTTACGTCAAAATGTGCATTAGATAAAGATATTTCTCATACATTTACTGTATTTTTATTAAAGTAGAGAATAAGTCAGTTACCTATGTTGTGCCTGAATAATTAAGCAAAATACTCAAAACCATGGAGACATTGCTTCTACTCTACACAGCCCAATCTTTATACGCTCTCCATTTTAATTAAATGGCGTCTTTGACTTTTTTCAACTGCCATTTTACTTCGAGCTTTCTAATTGTGGTTTTCTGTTTGGGTTTTAGTGTATGTCAGCGTTGTTCTCAATTAGTGAAGATGACAACCTAAAATATTGATCCAAAAAGGCTTTAGTGTGACGGAAAACTTCTAGGGGGCCATTCAAGTTGAGCTATAACAGTCTTGCAAAACGTTTGGGATCCAAATCTGGCTATTGTATGTAACCCATCAGTTGAAAAACATCAAAATGGACTAATTTTTGACATGCAGAAGTTTAATAATTCTCATTGTTTTAAGTGTTTGTGGTGAGTTCACAGTTTGTCGTTATGGAAGTATCCTAATCATTGGCAACAGATGTAAACTAGACATGATAAAGTGTTCTTATCTCCTATGTCAGGAAAGATTTTTAACAATTTGAAACATATAGAAACTGTAATTGCATTATTGTGAGCCTGCTAGGTATTTCTGCTACTAATGTTCATTTATATAAGAATTTTATTATTCAGTATTGGAGTGGCCTCTTCGCAGCCTTTAAATCTTAAATCACGTTGGTTCCTTGATATTTGTTTGATGTCTATCATCTCCTTTTTTAAACTTCAAATGAAAAAGTCACGCGTTTCAAGATTCTTGGCATTTACAATTTGTTCATGCCGATATCCTCAACTAAATTTTATTTTTTAAATTTTTGTTTGAAGTAATGCAATCTCACGAGTTGATATGTTGGAGTAAATGTCAATATCAAAGATGATGACAGACTGGTGTTAAAATTTAGAAGCTTTTCAATCCTGTTGCGCTTTTTTTCTTGAACTTATTGTTTGTGTTGGATCGAGTTTTATATGTACAGAAGAATAAGTACTCCTGATTATGTCTTTGGTTTTACATTAGGATACTCATGTACTAAGATTTCTGCATCTAGGGAATTGATTGTGAAAGGGTAGAAAGAATGGAAGCTCGATTGAAAGATGATATTTTGCGGGAAGCTGAATGCTATCAAGGTGCCATAATGGTCATCCATGAAACTGATGATGGACAAATTTTTGATGCTTGGGAGCATGTGAGCTCCGACGCAGTTCAGACACCACTGGAGGTATTTAGGTGCTTTGAAGCTGAGGGTCTCCCCATCAAGTATGCACGTGTGCCTATCACTGATGGAAAAGCTCCAAAAAGTTCTGATTTTGACACCTTGGCTATGAACATTGTATCTGCTTCCAAAGACACAGCTTTTGTTTTTAACTGTCAGGTGAAAGATTTATTTAGACACAATCACCCAATATTTCTTGTCCTTCCATATTTTATCGAACGTTCTCCAGAGTCCATGTGATAGCTACTTGTACTATTCCCCTCCCTTACTGTGTTCATATTTACAGATGGGTATTGGACGGACAACAACAGGTACTGTCATTGCTTGCCTTCTTAAACTTCGGATAGATTATGGGAGGCCTGTTAAAATATTAGTTGATGGCACATCACATAAAGAGTTGGGCTGCAGTATGCCAAGTGACGATGAAATTGAAGATCATTTTTCTGTGTCAAATTCTGTTTTGGCAAAAAGTAGGTCTGGAAAGGATTCAAGTCGTGAATTTGGGATAAATGACATCTTGCTGCTATGGAAGATAACTAGATTATTTGATAAGGGGGTGGAATGCCGAGAAGCATTAGATGCTATAATAGATCGATGTTCAGCACTGCAGAATATACGCCAAGCTGTCTTGCAATACAAAAAGCTATTTAATCAGCAGCAAGTTGAGCCTAGAGAAAGGAGAGTAGCGCTGAATCGCGGTGCTGAGTATTTAGAGCGCTATTTCCGTTTAATTGCTTTTGCAGCATATCTGGGAAGTGAAGCCTTTGATGGATTTTGCAGACAAGGAGAATCAAGAATGACTTTTAAGAGTTGGTTACATCAAAGACCAGAGGTCCAAGCAATGAAATGGTCTATCAGATTAAGGCCTGGGCGATTTTTCACTGTCCCTGTAAAGCTCTCTCATCCAAATGAAGTTTTTCAAGGTTGCAACATTTTCTTTACGTTGCTATTTAATTATATGTTATGTTTCTGAATTCAGGAGGAGTTAAGAGCTCCACATGAATCTCAGCATGGGGATGCTGTCATGGAAGCAATTTTAAAGGATCGCAGTGGTTCGGTTTTGGGGAAAGGGTCTATTCTTAAGATGTACTTCTTTCCTGGTCAAAGAACTTCTAACCATATACAAATTCATGGTGCACCACACGTCTACAAGGTAATCATAGATGATTACATGCTTGCAAAATAAACAGGGAACCCAAGATTTGATAGCATTAAAATCTCTCTAATTGCATAGGGCATCAGTAGATATCCAGCAACGTGTGGTAATTCAACCTAAGATATAGGGAAGGCTTTGGTCAATGATGAGAGAATGGAAGCTGAAGAAGATAATATAGTTATTTCACCTAAACCTTACCTTCCAAAGTATTGTCCCTAAAATATTGTTTCTTCAAGCTTCTAACAAACTTCAAAATCTTCATCCATTGTATGAATTGATTCATAGTAGTTCATCATTTGATTGAAAAATGCATTACATGATTTGTTGTTATTAGGCATACTGATGATTGGTATAGAACAACTATAAGAGTTAGTATACTTGTCCCACATTGGTATGGGGAGTTTAGAAATAGTACGAGAGAGTTGTGCGTGCAAAGTTGTAACTTAGGTTAAGGTGTAAGTAGGACTTATATTAAATTTTTGGACGGAAAACATGCTTGAACTAGTTGTTTATAATCTTATCTCAGAAAGAAACAATAACTGGAAGCAAATAAGTGATTGAATATCCTGGACTATAAAAATTGGTAGTGGTTGCAGTATATTTCAATATGCTAACTACCTGATGAACTAATAAACCATCCGGCTTGTTCTTTTATATGCTGACTGCAATCCTGTCTGAGCTGAAGCTGCACTTGTAATTGAGTTAACTCTGTTTAGTGGGACCATTGTTGCTTATAAGTGGACAAACATTTACTATATGACACAGATCTGAAGTTAAATTTGTACTCGGGGATAAATTAACGTTGTTGAGTGTGGCTGTTGTACTCTGACATTGATTATGCGTTTTTAAGGTGGATGGATATCCTGTGTATAGCATGGCGACACCAACAATAGCAGGAGCAAAAGAGATGTTAGCGTATCTAGGTGCCAAGCCCAAACCAGAAGGAAATGTCCCTCAGAAAGTAATTTTGACTGATTTACGGGAGGAAGCTGTTGTTTATATCAACAATACACCTTTTGTACTTAGGGAACTGAATAAGCCCGTCGATACACTTAAACACATAGGAATCACTGGTCCGGTGGTATGTACTCATTTTATTCTGTTGTGCTTAGTAAAATCTACTCATCAAACAGAGAGGTATTTTAAATACCTTTGTCTCGTTCTATTTCTCAGGTGGAACACATGGAGGAACGTTTAAAAGAAGATATAATATCTGAGATTAGACAATCTGGTGGTCGAATGCTTTTACACCGAGAAGAATATAACCCCGCACTGAAAAAGGTCAGCGTCATAGGGTATTGGGAGAATATTTTTGTGGATGATGTCAAAACTCCTGCTGAGGTATATGCTGCCCTTAAGAATGAAGGGTGCAATTTGGCATATAGGAGGATACCGTTAACTAGAGAAAGAGAAGCTCTACCTT
Organism: Fraxinus cuspidata; assembly: GCA_903798385.1. Lineage (NCBI taxonomy): Eukaryota > Viridiplantae > Streptophyta > Magnoliopsida > Lamiales > Oleaceae > Fraxinus > Fraxinus cuspidata. The sequence goes on from CAIGRP010037754.1 coordinate 25,956, forward strand.
CAGATATTGATTCTATCCAATACTGTAAGGATGAGTAAGTATCTAATACTGACATTTTCTCTTTGATGTTATTGTTATGTAATCTTGCATGTCATTACTGTTAAAAATTGGGCTTTAGCTTTCTGTATCTGTATCAGCAGCATGATGCAGGGCTGTAAATACAACGCATTTATTTGAGGATTTCAAATCGAAAGGCCTGAAGATTAGGTGCTATGGGAAAAGGGCCTCATACTTTGTATCTTGAAATCCCAAAATACCCTCATCTTCTTCCTTCGTCATCTTCTTCAACCCCTAGACCTGCAATTCTACCCACTGCCTGCCTTGATGTTGATTGCCCCATTAATCGTTGAATATAAAGTTGATTACCTACAAAAAAGCTCTCATACCAATATTTATGTATTAACACACACATATTGTATGGTCGGAGGCTTTGGTGGTGACTGCCACACTTGAGTGGCTCAAATTACCTACTATATTTCCAAAGACCCTGCAAGTTTATACAAAAAGAAACCAAGGCACTACAACTATGCAAGATACCATAAAAAAATATTCCTATACTAAGCTCTGTTTTCTTGTTTCCTGAAAATGGTTAAAAAAACAAAGTTTTCTTTCTTTGTAATCAGAAGACAACAAAAGCAGAACAAATGCACGTCCCTATACAAGTTTAGGAAGTGATAACAAGAGAGGAGGAAAAATAAAACAATGGAGAAAGCAATAGAGGAATGACAATCGATTTGTACTGAATTGGGGTTGATTTTGACTGCATGGGTTGTGGTTTTGATAGTGTAGGGTCGATATTGACTGATTTAAGCAAGAAGGCCTTTTACAATAAGGATATTTAAGACATTTTACATAAAACTTAAACTTTTAAACAATGTTAGATAGCAAAGCTGTTTTTTACAATACAAGCTGTTTTTTTGGCTCTATCATGCCATTATTTATCTTGATGTTGGATGTTAGAATCATCTCATACTAGGAGTATCTTGACATTATTGCCCACTGGTGAAGCTGTTATAAACCATACACGTGTACTACTTTGCCCCAGATTACTGTAGAACCTAGATTTGATGTAAGGTTGAGATTTGTTTATAGCAGTTATATAAATTATGCATTGCACCAAGACAATAAATTGTGGTATGGCGACTATTAATCTTCATGACACATGTACTCTCAAGATTTGCTAATTGACAAAGTGCTTTCAGATATCCCTTCATGCATTGACATCAGCGTGCATACGATGTTATGTATGCTAAAATCACATTTATCTTTGCTTCTCGTTTCTCTTACAGCTCCGCAGGGTCTTATCTATTCGTATCACACACAGGATTTGGAGGGGTTTCCTATGCTATGGCTATCATTTGCATAAGACTTGAAGCAGAGATAGCGTTAACATCATGCGTTCCCCGACCGTTGGCTGGAACTCAATATCCCTTTCGTTCACCTGAAGACAAAAAAACTTCTGGTGATGAAGCACGCAAAATGGGTGATTACAGGGACATTCTAAGCCTCACTAGAGTTCTTCTTCATGGACCTGAGAGCAAAGCAGATGTTGACATTGTTATAGAAAGGTACGCAATTCTTTTTGCCAAAAAGGCTTGATTGTCTTGTTAAAGTATGAACTTTATCCACACACAAGTGGAAGGACGAGAACATGCTTTGTTCTGTGTTGAAATCATTGAAGTTGTGAACAACTGAAATCAAATTTCATTATTCAACAAAAAAAGTGCTTAATACCCTTGCTGGCTGCTGCGGACATCCATGAATGTGCATGTTAAGAGGTCTCTTGCATGCAAATTATCAAATCACCGTGCATTCTTCAAAATAGAAGATAAATTAAAGCAGGATCTGTTTCTAATATAACTTGTTTCATTGAAGTTACATTTCGATATCTTTGGAATGTTTTGAATACGGCAAATCTAATGGTTGCAATTAGTTGAATGCTGGTTGCAATTTAAAGTTATGACAATAGCATCCAGTGGTTGTCCACATTGACCATAAGTCATAGCATTGCAACTGAGTTTGCCCCTCAATTTTAAAGGTGTTCAGGTGCTGGACATCTGCGAGATGATATTCTGTACTACATCAAGGAACTTGAGAAGCTTTCGGATAATTGCGATGATCATCGAGCATATCTTGTGGATATGGGTATTAAAGCTTTAAGGTTGGTTTCATTCTTAGAGTAGCAGCTGTACACTAATGACCTGTCTCAAATTTTGTGCTCAACTCTGAGTATGCTTTCTGAATTCTTGACTGCTTGCTGGTCTTAATGATATTTCACCAGCATGATTCCAGCCTATTAGCAATAAATCATATCTGAATCCTGCTACTACCTGCTTTAGTACTAGACAACTGCAGTGAAGTTTACAGTAACTAGTCATTTGTGCCTCTGCAGGCGGTACTTCCTTCTGATCACGTTTAGATCCTATCTCTACTGCACTTCTGCAGCCGAGATGAGATTCACAACTTGGATGGATGCCAGACCTGAACTTAGCCATCTTTGTAACAATATTAGGATTGATAAATGATTGGAGATGCAGATATTCAACCAATGTTTTGTACAGGTGCATTATCTCCCTTTTCAATGATAAAAATAAGATAAGCGAAGCCTACAGAGATCGAAGCTGCATCTGTGCACTGCTTGATCTGGAAATTATAGGCTACTTGGGAAATCTGATCTCGACTCCAGACCTTTGCCTGGGAAAATTGCTTATCAGCTGTGGAAGTTTTTAAAATTTCAATTAAAGAAAATATAGGGGTTACAGTTTATTTTGACATACAATTGCTTCTAAATATTATATCACGACAGGATTTCTATAAGAAACTACAATTATTTCGATTAGGGTTGCGACTCTTAATATAGTTGATAACAAGTTATTTGAATACTTACAAGATGTCAGTTATAAAAAGACAATTTTTTTATTTCAACACTGAAAACCTTCTGTTGAAATACAGAATTTAATATAGTATAAAATACAATCAAAGTGTCAAGCTGCATAACGCAACATGACTTTAAAATATTCTCTATATTCATTCAAATATTATGCTGTAACATCATAGTGAGTATGTTGCAAAACATTCTGAACAACGTAAAAGTCGTATTATATAACATTAAAAAATTATCATTTTCGTAATTTTCATATTTTGTGGGAATATACGCCGTCGGAAAACACGTTCATAAAGGCAAGTATGGCACATTGTGATACATAAAGGTCGTATTTCGGACATGGGAAGCCATCAATACTGCCACGTTGTGTCACACAAAAGAAGCAACTCTACACATCATGGAACTAAGGTACACGTGGCAAATGAATAAAACAATGCAGGAACGTCATGACTAATAAAGGCAATAACTTAAACACGTGAAATTATGTCAGGCACATTGTGGCATCAAGTTATGTACATTGTGACACACTAAGGTAATAATGTAGGCGCATCGTTGAATACGAAAGCAATAACACATGAACGTTTTGATCTAAAGGGAACACAAAGGTAGCAATGTAGGCACACGAAAACAACTTAGGCACGTTGTAGCATAAAGTTAGGTGCGTTGTGCTACACAGGCAGTAATGCATGATTATTATGGCAAACGAAGGCAATAACTAAAACACATCGTGACACCTAGTTAGGTACATTGGTACCAAGCTAGGCACATCGTGGCATACTAAGGCAACAATATATGCACGTTGTTGAATATGAATGCGCAACACATGAACATCATGATACATGAAAGCAGAAACGCAAGCACATTGAGACATACGAAGGTAGCAAAACAGGCACACAAATGCGGCAACTTAGGCACGTTGTGGCACAACATCTGGCACATCGGAGCCACAAAAGCATTAGCCCAACACACGAAGGCATCAACTAACGCTTTGTGGCGCACCGAGTTAGGCACAACGTGGTACATAAATGCAACAATGTAGGCACACGAAGGCAGCAACTCAGGCATGTCGTGGCACACCAATGCAGCATTGCCACATCGTTGTACATGAAGGTAAGACAGCAACACAGCCACATCATGTCACATGAAAGTAGTAACTCAGGCATGTTTATGGCACCAAGTCAATCACACTGTATCACATGAAGACATCAACGCAGGCATGTCCTAGCAGACCAAGGAAACAAAACATGCATATTGAGGAAATGACTATAGCACATCGATGCATTAAGTGAGGCACATCGTGGTGCACAAGGAAGGTAATGCAAGAACACGAAGGTAAGAGTGCTGACATATTGTATAACACGAATAAAGTAATGCAGGCACATCATGACACTTAAACGTAGCATTTCAGTTACATAAGGGAATCAACATAAACAAGTTATGTCACAAAAAAACAACTCAGGCACATCGTGGCACACGAAGCCAGCAATGGAGGCACGTTGAGGCACACAAACGCATCAATTCAGGCACATCATTAGACCAAGTCATGTTCATTGTGGCACACGAAGGTATCAACACTTGAAGGCAACAACTAAAGCACGTTGTGGCACCAAATTAGGGATGTTGTGTCACACGAACGTAAAACACAGGTATGTCGTAGTACATGAATGCAACAATGAAGGCACATGAAGGCAGAATTCGGGCACATCCTGGCACACGAATGCAACAAAGTAGGCACATCATGCAAATAACAACGTTGACACATTGTGTCACATAAAGTTAACAACTTAGGCATGTCATTGGATTTAGTCAGGACTTTCATGGCATACGACGAAAGAAACACAGACACATCGTGACGCAAGAAAATAGCAACTCAAGCACATCATGGCAACAAATTTGGCACATCATAGCTCACGAAGGTAGTAATGTGGCCATGTCATTGTACACAAAGGCAACAACGCAAGTACATTTTTGTTCATGAAGTTAGCAACTATGACACATCATGAAACATGAAGGTAGTTTTTAGATGCACGAAGGCATGCACACAAAGATAGCTGATAAATGCGTTTTATACAGTTATTTAGAACACAAAATATGAACAATTGTTAGTAAATATATCAAAATATGGCTTCCATATAATTTTTTTTGGTAGGATAGCATTGATGAACATGGTGGAATTTAGGAGAAACAAGCAAAAAATGACTAAAATGGAAGAAAACCAAAGTTCAAGGATCAAAGTACAAATGACTGAAAGATGACCTAAAAAAAGAAATGAAGATGTGAAAGAGTCAAAAACCAATTGAGCAAATGAATGAAGTGTTGGAAGAAGAAGCGAGAAAATAGATCACTAAACGAGAAAATGGAGTTCGGGGACCAAAACATAAAGAATGAAAGTTTGCTTGAACTATGCTATAGCATAGCTCATTTAGCCATGTGTTCGCATGGTTTGATGCAGGGCCTTCAAAAGTTGAAATTAGTTGAACTATGCTATAGCATTAAATGTACTATGCATTTTTAATCTTTAGTTTGACACATTTGACATTGAAAACACGTTTTTGAATTTTGAATGATTTGCATGATTATCTTTTCTCTATGATTATTGTGCACATTAGTTGTATTGATTTTATGACTTATTTTATGTATTTGAAAGAAGAAAAATAGGTTAGATGTAATATAAATTGTCATAGGGTCCGTTGAGGATAGAAATATATCGCTATACTCTATGTGAGTATTTAAGTGTTCATAAAAATTTATGCACTCTTGTATGTTTGCATCCATCATAGAAATATAGTCGGTTCATATATGAGAGTAGGTTGAACATTACTCGAGAGAAATTTTTAAATAAAATAGGAACATTGATTCGTCAAAATTCAATCGTGTTTTCAAAATGTAGAACTAAGATTAAAAATGTTTATTGCATGGGGATTCGGGATCCTAGTGTGTTTCTTATTTATTTAACAGAACAATTTGCATTTAGAATAATTTTCATTTAGTGTAATTAATTTACTCATAATTGTATAAGTAGATTAATTTATTCATAATTTGTCACAAATAAACAAACACATCATATTATTCTTGTTTTAGTTAAGGTCGTGATAATTAAAATTGAACTAATCAAGGTATTTCAGATGATGCTATTAGACTAAGGCTTTTCTCGCATACTTTTGCGTGATAAAGCACTCGAGTGGTTGGATTCCCAACCTAATTCCAGTATCAGCACGTGGAATGATCTAGCCCAAAAGTTATGCACAAAATTCTTCCCACCAACTAAGATAGCAAAATTGAAGCATGACATATCTATCTTTCGTCAAGGTGAATCAAAATCTTTTGATGAAAGCTTCAAACAGATTCAAGAACATGCTTCGGAAGTGTCCTCTTCTTGGTATTAGCAAATGGCTCCAAGTCCAATATTTCTATGCGGGATTGCTTCCATCTTTCAAAAGTATGGTGGATTATTCATCTAATCGATCTTTATCTACAAAGACTATTGACAAAAGTTTGAAATTATTCGAGATGGTGGCTACTACTTCAGTTATGTAGGTTTCTGAGTGTGTTGTTTAAAAGAAAGCGTTGGGGGGTATACAAGGTGGATGCCTACTCCGTTTTATCTGCAAAACTAGATTCATTACTTCATAAGGTAGATAGCATATCATAGATAGCCAATGCTGCACAAGCCAAGAGGTAAACTTGTAAAGAATATGGGGGTAGATAATAATACAACAGATTTTTCCATTCTGACATAAGGAATGGAATAAGTGGATTTTGCATAATGGGGACAGCAGCAAAATAATCGACATTCAGATACTTAGAACTCAGGTTGAGAAAGCACATAAAGGGTTTAAAGGTTTAGGGTTTAGGGGTTTTTTAAGCAAAGACCACTAGTGTAGCTAATTTATATCAAAATAAAATGAAGTACATGAAATGAGGGGGCATATACCTGACCTTTAATAAGTGAAAAATGCTAAAAATGTCTCAAA